>JAUJPO010071788.1:0-25943 GCA_032270745.1 Tiaropsis multicirrata
GGGAGTGACTATATTTTTCTATGTTTGTACTGTTTGTAGTGTATGTTCGTACGTTCATTGTATTTTCAATTTATAAAAAAAAAAATTAAAAAAAGGGAGAGAAAGTAAAAAGAACGTTCATTAAAAATGGAAGGTAACAAGATGATACATTTGATACTCCAAATAGCGTAAATCATCGGTGTATGGCCAAAGTGTCCGCTAATCGGAAGTGTCCGTTAATTGGAAACTTCACTCTGGACCATGTACTTGTCAGGTAATTCTTTAATCGAACTTCAATCGAGAATAACATTTTCTTGGATCAAGAAATCTAAATGAACAATTTTACTTGCTTGGTGTCACTAAACGCCAGCGCCTACTTCAATGGGATTGTTTTTTTCGCGGGGAATAACCTCATCCGCGAAATTTAAGGATTTTCGCGGGGACTAACTTTCGCGGATGAGCTATTTTCAAATTTTAGAATAGTTAGTAATAAACTATTGTTTGGTTATTAAGAAAACAGTTCAATTACCTTGACAAACGAGTCCTTTATCGTAGATGTAAGAGTTGCAATATTCGCAGTACGTACGAATGTTGAAATTTTGAAATGTATAAACGTGTCCTCTGTGCTCCTGAAAGATCAAGATCAAGATCAAATATCAAAAACTTTTTATTTGAACGAAAGGGAGGGAGGTCGTGTTTGAACCTGAAAACATTCGCCCAGCTAAATATATTTGAGACCACGTCCCTCTTTAGTAAAAAATTCTTTAAGAATCACTTGAATAAAAGAGACAAATCTTTGTCTCGATGCTTCCTTCTCCAAACTCGTTTTAAAGACTTTACTACGAAAAACTTTGGTGGTCTAAAAAATGCCTCCAGAGCACGATTCTATTCCAAATACATTTCAAGATAAACAAAAGAAGATTAAAAAATAAAGTGGAAGCAAGGTAAAGACCCTCACAACCAACTGAACGAACATACATAAAATAAGGAATTTTAGTTACTTTTGAAAAATGTTTGAAAGTTCAAAAAACAAACTTACATAAAATTCAGCCGTTTTTCTTCGTTTCTTTTTCACGTGTTTTATACTTAATCGCTAGAAAGAAATTAAAATTAAATCAAAGATTTCGGTTATCCCAATTTCAGACAATAAAAACGATAATGTAGACGTATATTTTACAGAATAAATCAATGTATGGACATACCGTTTTCGCCACCAGTTTATCCCTAAAGTAAAAGAAAAAATGTTAAAAGATTAAATAACAAAGAGCCATGTAGAACAATTGTCTGTATATACACATGCCCGATAATGTGGGAATTGCTTAAGCTGCAAAATGTCAAAGTTCAATAAGTGAAAGTTTCACCTACATATAGCACTTGGTCAAACTGAATTAAGACTAGGAAATCGTCGATGTCTGTATATCGGGAGAATATGCTTATAAAAATGCTTCCCAAAGTTAGAATTTTGGGAAGATTCACTTAACAATATTCTGAAGGGAAAGTCTAAAACCAGTGAAAATAAGAGAAAAAGATACAAAGTTATTACTTGTTCTTTAGGAATTCTTCCAAGATTCCACGAAAAAGGTTGACACCCATGACTGAAAATTCTTTCGAGACTCCATAATCAGCTTGATTGATGATCTGCTCAAGTGTCTCTTGAAATCCGTGCACCAAGTCGTTGAATTTCAATAGAATCTCTTCTTTACGCTGAAATGGAAGTTTTTGGTTTTTTAAAGTTACCGAGAAAGACTTGTTCAAAACAAAATGAAGCCTGCGCGATGATTACATGTTGATTACTCACAAGGAATTTTGACTACTCAATATTTTATCTCAAGAAAGAGGAATGAAGGAAGTTACTTTTGGCAAGAGAACTTTTATCACTAACGTGCAATTTCAGAAAAAACTCAGGCTTTTTCAAGAGAGAAGATGACATGGTTTTTGGCTGTTCCAGAAAATAAATTTCCAGGGAGGGTGGAGGATACGTTGTCCGAGAATAACATTTAATGCCTCTTGTCCGAGGGCAAATTTGTCAAACTAACGCTTGTCCGGGGGTCAAAATTGCAAAATGTCTGAGGGATAAATTACGAGAAAAAAGCTTATATCCTCCACGCAATCATAAAAAGGGTTTAAATGCTTACGTTAACGGAAGCGTTTGCGCATGTGAAGAGTAGATTGCCGTGATATTTGTGAAATGCGTGTTTGAAAGTGACGTCAGCTCCAGAATCGTTCTTCTTCTCAGGGTCAGGTTTGTTCATGCCAGCAACCTAGTAATGTAGTTTAGAAGAATTATAAAAAAAAATATTAGCAATAAATCTCTTCAGGATTTGATCTCTTGATCCTTGCATATTCTGGCGAACTTTTGAGAAGCGATACCATAGCGGTTAGGACATTACGTATCAGAGGCTCAAGATCATTATCATTGTCGTTTTACCAAATGGAACATGTAACAACCTAGAACTTTACGAAAATGCACGATACACATACCTTCTTCATGAGGAAGTCATTGAGTGCTTTTAGCTCAACTTCACCGTTAGCTACGTAATCGTTCTCAACCGCTGTTAAAGAACGCCGATGACTTCGCTTATCTGTGGAGACGGAAAGAGAGAAGTAGATAAGAAATGCATTCTGGGGAACGAAAGATTTGCTAACGGAGATGATATCTCGCGGTAGAAACCTTTTCAGAAGCAGTGTCGGATACAGGAGATAGGCTATCTTAACCAAGGAGAGTAATTAGTTTCCATATAAAGTAACATAATGGTTAGTACACTCTCCTCCATTGGTTATAGCCTACCTCTGTATACGAGCCTGAGAAGTAACTTGTATGTCAATTGATTTATAATGTAAAATTTGGTTTGGGTGGCAAAGACAACATAAAAAATATATCTGCTCCGTCAGGATGCCAAGTCCCGGTGTTAAAAAAAAACGTCAGGATAGAATGTTAAATGAAGGCGAATCAGGCCAGCTTTTTAATATTTTTTCTTCTTGAACTGACACTAACCTTTCGGAGTGTCCCTCCTCGAGCCTTTTCTCGTCAGTGTAAACAATCCAGCCAGTCCCGTCGGTTTTGGTGTAATCGTTGACCCATGATGATGGCCACTGGAATGTGACGACGACGACGGCGTCGTCGAGGTGCCACTAGTGGTTGTGTTCTTGGCGACATTGACAGGTCGTAAAAGATCACTACTGGTCGGGATTGTTACCATTTCAAAGTCTTCCGCTTCTCGGGACTTCCGTAAATGAATATTAGATTTACTTTTGTCTTTGTGAGTAAACGATAAACGTCTGTAAAATTTTTGCTTTCGGCTCTCATCACCGCTGTCTTTGTTGGGCCTTAGCCTAACCAAGTTAGCTTTCCTTTCTTCCGGTGGCGCCTCGATATCCAATGTTTTAAATACCGATTCGAAATTACAGATTTCTTCGTACAAATGACCATCCGACTGTCTCGTTTTGGCTTGTTGTGGCGGAAGGGTAGGTTCCGAGGGCGCATCAACGGGCATTTTATTGTTTTTTAGTTTGACGCCACAGGGATCTTTAGGCTTGTCTGATTCTAGTTCGTCATCTGTGGAAGGTTCTCTTTGTGAATCACTGAACATCGTGTCTTTGAGTAGATCACCCATCAAGTGATCCGCCTTCTCCCTGAAATCGGGTTAAGTGAAAAGTTGCTGGCTTAAAAAAATTGCGATGATTTGCCGAACCAGATAATGAACTAAAGTTACAAGACAGTTTGTACTGCAATACATACAACATCGCCACCCGTAAAATTGCTCAAATTTCATGCAGTACATAGAGCACATTATGGACAAAGATGCTAAAGTTACTTTGCGCTAGGAACGAATGTAAGGACCGTTACGTATGTTGCTGTATATTAAACAATATATGGAAGTAGGCCTTTTTCGCTGGCCCTATACATCATGTGAAATAAAGACAAGTGCGTGCAGCCAATATACTTCTGTAATGCGCGTAATAAAATTTTTACTTTTGTTGTTATCCTTGACCTTCGCGTAGAAATAAATAATTCGGAGTACCCGTATAGTACCCAACAGACACAGGACTTTTTTATCAACGCTGTTTTTCAACGTCTTCGCCGTGTTTTAACGTTAAAAAACCGTTTTGCGTGTGCTGGGAATAGGGTATTCCAATTTTCATGTGAGAGTGTGTTTTATGCGCAAACTCGTCCTTTAGTCTCCCATGATGCAACGCACCAGTGAAAGGGCTTGTATCAAGCAAACAAGGAAGACAGGGGAAAGTTGGGTGCGAGGGTTAGTTGGAGAGGGGAGAGCGTGCTGTTGATTATCGAGTGTTGACCATATTAGCTTTTGTATGTATGTGTGGCTTTTTTTTATAAATGATTGATGTTGGTGCTTTCTCGAGTCAGTGTACATGCGTGGAAGGATTAGTAGACATTTTTTTAATCTTTCAAAGGAAAACTTTGGAACAGACTGTTCTCTACTCGGTCTAAAAAAGTGAAAAAATAAGAATAGCTTTGCACCATTTGCGTAATTCTGTATCAGAGATGTACCTTGCGTTTATCGTTTGTTTGTTAGTTTTCGCCTCAGATCGAATGCATTGTATAAGACGGAAGATGGTTTCAAAAAGATAGCTTCACAATGTCAGATTTATAGATGTATTTTCCATTATCTTACATGGAAATAAAAAGATCTTTAATCTTTGAGCCCAAACCAAGTAGGGAACAGTCTGCGCTTTCGAAGGGAAATATTAAATAAAAAAAACAGCATGAAAAAATGTAAAGAAAACTACATGCAGCATGCAAAAAATTGTGTTTTGTTTTAGTTTGAATTTGAGGGAGGCCCTTACGTAATGATTTTTCTATGAGGCGAGTAAGGGGAGCCAACAGCACACGTGATGGTAACAGTCAGTGGATCAACAACACCGCCTCGGGCTTGAGTGGAATCGAAGGGCGGGCCGGGCGGTAAATCGGGTGGGTCTCTCCTTTGTGACGGCGGTGAAGATTGTTCGAGTGGTTCTTGATGAGATTCTTTTGGGTGAGTTTCGTCATTTTTAACAGACTTTTCACTGCAAACAAGTTTTATTTGAAATTCAAAATATCAATTTTCAAAAAAAAGAAAATGATAACGCTCAAAGACTTAATGTCCTTCGTTTATAATGACTTTGCGATTAAATGATATGACAAAAATTAATATGCACCGAGTATACAACAAAGTATTGTGTTCAGTTAGGTGCTTGTTATCCGATAGGGCTGGTTGAAAAAAATTAAACAGTTGAAATGTCAAGTGTGCATAAATAAATTGAAACAAAAAATAACAACAAAACAAACTTTCTGTGAGGAAAGCTAAGGTACAAACCTGATCTCCTTTGTTTCTTCAGCTTCTTTGCGTGCTTCCAGTAATTTCGGATAGCTGAATTAAATGAAATCGTCGGTTATGGGATTATTAATTGCATTGATGATTATGGTAAACCCATGTTGAATATATCCGCAAAGTAAGAAAAGAAATATCGCAATGTGATTGAAATTTTGCATGTCATTCGCAATAGATATTCACCTTGCTTTACCACTTCGGCAAAAGAAAGTGGGCCTTCGGCTCGGAAAGGGCTAGAGAATCTAACAAGGAGAGTTTAATCAAACTATCATTGCAAAATTACCAAAACTTCTTATTTCCACTATAAACTTACACCCGTCTTTAAGCTCTTAGGTTTAATGAGATTTTCCACAAAAACCCGTACCCAAAGTGTTGAGGATTTCATTATTCAAAAATTAAACCCGTTAAATTTCGTACCAAAATTCTTATTGGACCCCCTTGATTTTCAACATTGATATTTTTCACACTTCCCTCGATTTGCATGTTGAGGATATGATTTTTAGCATCCATGTCCCTGATAGTCAATTTTCACGCATACTCCCCGCTAGATTTTCTCCTTTGACCCCAATGGATCCTTCACCATAGTTAACTCCTGGACTTGTCTGCCTTCTTCAACATGGGGGTACGGACTAAAAGCCCAATATACAGAATGTGTCAAATCTGATCGAATGAATTAAAAAAAAAGAAATGCGCAAATGCCAAGAAGTGTATTTTAAAGTGATAGTCTCTTACGCTTTCCGGGATAAGTGACCCCTCCATAAGCTTTGTATTTTGATGATGTTCTTTTTAAACCTGTTGAACTTGTTAGGTTTCTTGACTGCGTTCTGTTCGTGGTTCTTCCAAAAGTGTTGAATGCGTCGCGCAGATCTCTCGCGCAGCTTCGTCTCTTGGTAATGTACGTATTCGCGACGACACACGGAACCACGCCAGCATTTCTGTTAAATGTAAAAGGTGCGACAATTCTTGGAAAAGTTGGAAAGTATGCAGAGGGTTTTGATATGAATAGATATGGTGCAAATGGAATTAACGAGTTTCCGAAAATCGAATACAAAAACTATTTTAATAAATGTAAAATCCTGAAATGCCTTAAAATTTTATGGAACTAGTTAACACCTAATATTTCAAATCTTGAAAGGAAATTATATAACAAAATGGTCATCCGAAGCAAGAAAAATAAATGGTTGAAAAAATGATACAATTAGTGCAGATTCGATATCCAGCTTCAATACAGTTCAGTTTAAGCATACTTGTATGACCGTGAACTAGGTTTGACAGCTAAAAACAACATTACAACATTACTGGGCCATCCCTTAAAAATTTAACTTCCTCAAGCAAGCAAGAACAAACCTGTATAACGATGGCACTTGAGATTTCTAGCTCCTTCTGTTTCCGGAGGTACCTTCTGAGGTACCAGACCTGTATAGTGGTGGCCGCGCGGTCGACGGCTTTTTGCATCTTGTCGCGCATGGCTTGGTATTGAGATTCGCGCATGAAAACCTTGTTGGCGCCCACTTGGAATTCGTCTGTGTCGAGACCGAGGTCTGCAAGCATTCGTGTCAATTCGTCCTCTGTGATTCTGTCCAGGTCTTTCGCCCTCAGAAGTATACCAAATTGGTTCAGGAAATCCTGGAAAACAACGAAACAACGGTAAAAGACATTTTATAATACCATTTTTTAGGCACTGTGTTCCTTTACCTCCATGTGAAATAATGTTACATGGCATTTATTTTCATGGCTTTGTTTACACTTCCTAGTTACTTGAAACTACTTTAGAAATTGCTTAAAATTATATTTTCCTTTTTGGTAAGTTTCTTCATTGCCCGAGCGCTGAAGCGAACAAAGTAAAAATCAATACAAAACTGTTAAACAAATAATGTCAACGTGAATTATTAATGCTATTGAAAAATGAACGCACTGCACATCTTATATAAAGCGTGCATTTGAATGTTTCGAGGGACCAACAAGTTACGAACATACCTTGACAAATATACGGACAGGATATCCAGCCTGCCGTATCTTCACGGTTTCCAACATACCCGTATAACGGAGCTGCCGTAACACCAGTTCCGCTTCAAACTTCAGCGGTGCCTGGCAAAGAAAAGTCATTGTGAAGGTTAAAGGTTTAAATCACACTAAATGAAAATTTCGACCATAAAGAAAAGTAATTAAAAAAAAAACTCTTTTAACATTATAGATGTTCAGAGTTTTAAGGAATAGTTGCTAGATTCGAACAAGGCTTACAGTTTTTGAAGCAAGACTTTGAAAATTGGAGGTAACTAACGTTTAATATGAGGAGATTTAATGTTAAAATACATAAAAAACATCACCACTCACTTTGACTGCATTTGACCTGATACAGCGTACGAAAAATGGATGTGAACGATTTAGCGCGTCCATCAACTCCATAAGTGAAGACTGAAAACAAATTAGTATGAAATATTAGAAACAGGTAACATGTTATCGAGTTATGCAACGAATTCATTCAATGGCTTCAAGTTAGAATTTCTTTTTGCTAAAATTCAAAAAAGTTTTTTTTCCTAAAACCTTCTGTGGAAGTTTCCCTAGAATTGAAAACTCACTCTTCAGTAAAAGGGAGCAAATTGATTTACCGTTAGGACCGATTGAAAGACTTATTTAGGCCAAGTCACTCCCAAAAACTCAAGTAGGAGCAGAGCTTCGTAGAATCTCAATACAATGATGATGGTATGTATCAGTGCAAAGAATATTTCAGTGGTCGAAGCTGTAATACAGTCAAACTCATGTAATTCGAATTCCCAGGATATTAGAACATTTTTTCGAATCACAAGAGTTTTCGAATTATAGACAGTTTTCAAATAGTCTCAAGTCGGACGCGGCCGAAGCGAAGACTTTGTTATAATAGTATGCGTGTTCGTATTATAGGAGTTTGAATTACATGAACTAAACTGTATTTATATTTCCGGAAAACAATTTGATTTGATTAATTCGACCTACTTGAAATTGAGCAACGACAGTGGGAGGTTGCTTCAGACCAACTCTTCGCGCATATTCTGTCATCCCCCCTGATATGGTACGACGTGCTTCCAATCCTGATCGCATCCTTGATGGACTCTGAAAAAAAAGAAAGAAAGAGAAGATAAGTTTTTTAAGTAACCCATCTGGAGACTGGGTCAAATATTTAGATCTACTTTCTAAAGGAAAGTTTAAAAATAAAGCTCATCAAATTTCTCATCAAAATCGAGGATTTTGAAAGGAGAGAATGGCTATTTCTATATGTTTTGGCAAGTTCTTTATTCCAGGAATTTCCAAAATAAAGCGGAGATATAGAGGAACGAGCCGGTGGGTCATGCTATAACACAGTCTCCTTTAAAAGTTTCCTTTACAATAATGGGGAGGATCTTGAAACGCCAGTTTCAAAAAATGTCATTAGAAAGTGTACACCAAATCTTAGTGGAAATAGACTAAAACGTTAAAAAACAGTGAAAAGTGTCTAAATAGAAAGTAACCGGATAAAAAAAGAGAGTAAAAAGTGAAACTACCTCAAATGAATTCGAGAAAGAACCCAAACGAAAAGCTTTATCCCAAGGAAAACCAGTTAAATTTAAGTTAATAGCATTTAAGAAAGGTCAAAAAACTGTACAGAAACGTCATTAAAAGAATCTTGCATTCACTCAATTCCTCGAAATGGGTGATGGTCAAAAAGCAAAAAAACAACCAACCATCAGCAGAACAGAAAGCTGTTAAACATCGATAAACGCACAATTTAGCAAGCACAATTTAACATATAAAATAATAGATAATTCAATTACGTTGATTCCTTCATCGATAGAGAAAGGATAATTCATAATGATTTTAATCATAATTTTGTTTACTGATTCTGCATTATACTACTAAAGGGATAACCCAGGGCACAGATAACCGACCGACTGGTCGTGAGAATGCAGAAAGCCAATAGTATAAAAAAATCCAATCAATCTAAATCAAATCAATAAAAAGTCACATCATTATCCAATTTCTGGTAAATGGATTAGCCTGAGCAATAATAAATATAGCATGTATTTTACGTAATAAAATCATAAATCGAATCCCAAACAGTTTTCTAAGATAGTATTTAAAAATCGACAATCAAAATGATCGTTTACAATATTCTTCGAACTAAATACATCGTGGATTTCCAAAGAAAAGTTTAACGTTAAGATAAATAGTTTTTTATAAGCATATTTCGAATACACAGATTGAAGCTTAAGACAATAAATCTATTGTTTCAAAACCAATTTCCGTCCTTCAAATGTTTATAACATGCTTATAAAAAAAACATGTATACCATAAAGCCAGTAAAATCTCTCATTTGAGTGATATTAAGGTTATACACTGTTGAAAAGGTAATTCTGAGACTTTTATGAAAAAAGTATTTTTTCTCCAAAAAATGATTACGAATAATGAAAAAGAAGGTATAAGTTTTTTTCATTAGAATATTGTGACTGAAGGAAGCCTTCAGATGTTCTTTATATATATGTTCTTAATTTACTAAAATAGAGCTATTTTCAAGCAATTCTTTTTCAGAAATCTTCATCAGAAGGCTTAAAATATTCTTAGATTCTTGGCTTTTAAATGTTCTTATAAATAACATATAGCAGGACAGAAATTGCATTTCTCTACTATACTTACGGTATCAGAAGGGTTTCCACAGCCACACGTGCTTTGTACTGTTGATGATTTTGGTGCTGTGTAGACCACCGTTGTAATGATTTGCCTCATGACTGGTGCATTTGTGATAGATACATTTTGTACAGTAGCTTTTGGTCAAGAGTTTTCATTTTTTTAAGCTAACGTACCAAAAGAATGAATGCAGTGCTGTGACTCGTGAAAAGGGATTCCAAAATGTATTATCACTTTAAAAAATTTACAAACAAAATAAAACGAACATCTAACAATCAATAGAATTGCAGTGATTTGATGAACACGAAAGCAAATGAAAACCATGATAATACTTCGCTTTCGTTTTCGCAATAGGTTTCAAACTAATTAATCTAAAACAAGACTAACTTTAGCATTTTAATCAAATGATTGGTTCTTCCCATTAAAGCCACCACCCCACTCATCGAGCGAATCCGCGCGATTTATTTTTCATGAAAATACATAATGTTAGACCACCATTGGCTTAGAAATAAATGAAGCTTCTCCTATTGGTTGAAAATGACGTTACTAAAGTCACGCAATGAGCGGAGACCGGGTCTAGAAAGCCAAAAACATCACCGCACAAAGTATAAAAGGATGATATTTTCCACGAACCAAAAACTAAACCAACAATCAAAACTAACACTCTACACACGCAAAGGAAAGTTTCTAAATCGAACAGACGGTGAAGTGAACGAAATTACAAACGGTTTTGCTTGAATTTGAATCAATTGAGAGAAATTTGATCGATATTATTCCAAGACACACGTCAATCCCGCATGACAGCCAAACTTGCAAAAGCAATATGAAATAAAAATCCCTTTTACACATACAACATATATACACACAACAAAAATAAACCACAACCCCCACAAACATTGCTGCTCATACACGTACTGTAATTGACACGCTGAATTTTTTTACGATAATATGAAAAAAGGAAGGACTATTGACACAAGTTTTTCAAACATTTTGTAGAACGTTGTTTATATTGGGTACTTGATTTTTACGTTCCAGGACCATGGATCGAGTCTCTTACATCGTGCAGAAATAAACAAATTTTGTTACCTAACCATCTGAGTGTTTTGCTATGGTTCTAGTTAGGGAGGAAACTTTTTCGAACGTTATAACAACACACATTTTAAATCGCAAACGAAGGAAAAAAACAGTGAATCAAACGCAAGTCAAATACTCATGATGTCATCATAGGCGACAACAAATCCGGATCAATATTTTCCCAAAATCCTTTGATTGAGAGATTCTTTTTCAATAAAACGTCCATGAAACATCTCATACCATCCATTCCTCACGTTTTCCCAAACAGTATAATTCAATGACAATGAAAAACCAAACAGAACAGAACAGAAAATCCAAACATCTAAAAGTTTTTTTGTTTTAAAAGACAGTAGTATAAGATAATGCTCGTCTGATCTGTTTGTTTTAAAGATACAGATTAAAATGGTTGAGATGGATGATGATAAATAACAAAGATTGTAAGCGATGGAGAAAAAAAAACATAACTCGATTCGACATATGGAGATCCTCTAGATTATCAAAACACTGACGCCACAACCTGCCCAATGTGTATTTCAATAAGGGGATTATAAGTGACCACAGTTCAATGGTTTATACGTTTCGCTTTCAAATCCTTATGGATCGGTAAGGCGTGTTAACCCAGTGGTTTAACAGGGGTTCCATGTTCGATCGCCCGTACCTTCTAAGTTCAGGTCCTTAGTTCAAAATAGATAGACAAGCCGGCTAGACGTAGACTTGGTGAAAAAACAATCGAGAGACTGTCTTAAAAGGCCTACATTACTGGGCTATTAACGTAAAATATCGACTGAAGTTGTGGTAGAGATAATACAGGCGTTTACTTCCTAAGCTGTTTCATGTCATTGCGTTCAAACAGCAATAAATATGAGGGACGGAATGTTATAAGAAGGGAAAATACACTTAAAGTTCATGATGCCAAGAAGATTTTTTCATTGATGAAAACAAAATAACAACATAAGAATCCAGTATAAAAAATCCTACAAGTGAAGCTATAAGACAACAGGATGAATAAAATTGGATAAAAGAAAACATCACCACCACAGTAAATAAAGAGAACGTACAAAAAAAAACATTTCGAGGAAAAATATTGGCAAAACTGGCAGATGAAGTGGACCAGGAACAGAAAGTTTCAAAATAAGCATAAAACTTCGAGTGTATACAAAAAAACAACCAAGCAGAGAAGAATAATCAAAATCAGTACATGCATAAAATTAAACGTATATAGCATTTTTAAGAAAAGGAAGCATTTTTTTTCAATTACAATTATATAAAATTAATGAATGAAGACTGTCACTTTAAAAAAAATGAACGCACAATATGAAGGGGATATCGAATGACATTGGCAGCAACAAAAATCTAATGAAAATCAAAAGAGCCCGCTTTCCCACAGACATCCTTTACTGGTCGTTACAAAGTTTTTCAAAAATAAAGAAAATTCAAATCTTCTTTTTATATAAAAAGTTGTGAGAATTTAGTAATTATTTTTAACAATGACAAAAAGCACTACTACACCAAGTTTAAAAACTTGAGAAAAAAATTTAAAGGGTTGAGAGAGATAGAGAGACTTCTTGTTCTTCTTCCTTTTAAACTTCGAATACATTCAAAAAACATGTGAAGATACTTTTTTTGTTTATAATGCACGTCACCACAATCACACAATTTCAGAAAAAATACTCCTCAGTAATATTGCACAAATTCTTCGAAGAAAATATATAATGACAAGCTTTCTTTGAAGTACATACGCTACACACTAGGTTCTTCATTTTTGAAAAACAGAAGAAAAGTTTAAACTATCAAATCTAGTATAGTATGTATGAGTATGTAACACCAATTTACAACTCAATTTTGATTAAAATGAATACTCAAACAAATTCAACTGACGATACACCATAATGACATCATTATTCGTACTCATCGCAAAATATACGATCACAGGTTGAACGCAAATTGACGAAAAAATTCTTCATGAAATACTCTATAAACGAGTATCATAAAAAACAGATTAAAGCGAACATTATACTAAGCATGATGACTGCAATTAAAAATAAATTGAAAAAAAGCAATTTAAAGTAAGACGTCTCACGGGAATCTGAGAGAAAAATAAAGATGGGAGAAATTGCTACATGAAACAAAAAACACCATTCGTCATACAAGTTCCTTGTGTTTAGAAATGAACAAAAGAAAAGAAGAAAATTTGAGTTTTATGATTACATTTTTTTAGTAGTTGAAGACACACCAGACATATCTATTATCATCTACAGTACAGTAAGTGATATCATAACAGGACCAATTAAATCACACACACAAAAAGCAAAATCTCGAACTTTATAAAAATGAAACTGTAACCGCAGTTATGTTTTGAAACCAGAGCTTAGGAGGAAGTCCCTCCTACTAACATGTTCAACGAAACGGATATACAAATATAGATAAGATGTCTGTCTTATCTTAAACCTTTTTAAAATCAAATTGGATTTTTATCTCCCTCCATCTCTCTTTCTCGAGGACGAAAAGCGCTGGGAGGAGAAAATGTTTAGGCAAAGATTAACAACAAGAAGAAATTAAGGATTTAGCGACTTTGGACGATCGAGAGTTTCATAATAATATCCGTGTTTGTTTTGTCAGCCCTTTCATTTTGTAAAGGAATTTTACGACAGTTACAACTTTACGTCTGCCTGCCTGGTGACATTATTATAGACAATTTTGGTCTTGGGTAATTCTAAAAGGGACGAGTCTGCTGTTAGCCATTTATAATGAAGTCATAAATCGTGTAGATGACGCAATCATGGATGACGCAATAAAGGCGGAAATTCTTTTTGAAAGTTCATGAAAAGTTGGATGAAAAGAAAAGTGGCAAAAGGATTTTGGTGATAATTATTTGCACACTTGGAAGAATTGAAGCTAGAAATGACATCAAACATCTCCACCACGGGTTAAAGTTGTTGGAAAAAGTTCCTGCTGATCAAAATCAAATACTCCGGTCGATTTCAAAACAGTCGAAGATTGCGATCGACTCAAGAAAAATGCTTAAGTAAACGAGCTAAAGTCTCAAATTCAGACAGCCAGACAAATGCCTTCTCGCGCATGGGTATGAGCACCACCTAAGGCATGCTTAAGGTGAGGATCACAGCACCAAGTCCCAAATTGAATAGAGCCTTAAAAACTAGCATTGCAAACCTGTATTCTGTTGGCCATATCCAGGACAACACGCCTGTTCATCACTTTGGTAGCTCTTCTCATCATGGCTTGTCCAGTTGTATCAATCTCTGCTTCCGTCATTTGTCGCATTAATGCCTTGCTTCTAAAAGGTGAAAAAAATAAATAGTTGATCAAGGAAGATGCACTATGTAGACCGAGATATTATGAGAAACTGAAGGTTCGGTAATCACTGTTGACAAGAGGTATCTAGGCAATATTTTAGAAAAAGATGAACGGGTCTTCACAGTCCATGCTCTAAACTGCACACATTTCTACAGGCTAGTCCGTGTAGCAAGGTAGATATTCATATCCCTTTTCTTCTAGAACGAAAACTATCATGATTTTCCGTTCTAGAACAAAGGAGATATTTATTCGCAGGTTAAGTCTACTTTGGTATTTATACTAGCCTGTAGAAATGTGCCACTATCTAGAGCATAGGCTGGTAAAGGCCCGTTTGTCGTCATGGTGATCTATCTCGGATACTTAACCTCGCTAATAATATTGAAGAAACATTCATTGCCAAATTAAAATTTGATTGGACACTTACTTATTCGGTGGAGTTTTGCTCTTCACCTAAACACAAAGAAATAGAAACAAAATTCGTCATTGTGATTGTCATTATCATTGTCTTTGTCATTATTAGATCTTTTTCATATTTCATATGCTAGTGGTGATAGGGAGAGAAAAAGAGTGGCATGGTTTGCGTACAAGAGCCTACAAGGGGAGCGGGAGACAAATTTATGACGTTTTTGTGCGTACATATTATCTATGTAAATAAAGCGTCAACCAACATAACATATTGGGACAATTCTATACAGATCATTATTTGTGGAAGAAATCTTTAGAAGATGTTTTAGGTGGTTGAGTTCAGCACGTGTAACAGCAGTAGATAAATTAAGTTTGTTAATATTACTTTGGTTTATGAAAACACATAAGATAAACTCACCCAGCTTACTGATCCTTTAGGTTCAAACATCCTTTGTCCTGGTGTGTAAAATAATTAATTATAAAACCTTGACCATTCCAGCCCAACATACGTAAATCTATGGCATTTTAACGACATAGTTTTTTGGTCATAACTCCTGAACTTGAGTTTTAAAAGAAAGAATTTTTTTTTGCAGCTAAGAGCTATTATTTTATTTTTGAGGCTGAAGAGAGCTTTTCAATCATACCAGTGGTTAATAAACTAATTTTGATTGCTCGTTCAGGAGTTTCCTTTGAAATTTATTTGCCCGTCCATAATTTGGCGTAAAAGTAGGGAGAAAAAAACACGCAACGTCAAATAGAAAAAAAGAGGAGGAGAAGTACAATTAAAAAAGAATATCAAAAAGAATCCTTGTATAAAGCGGTGGTTATACCTTTCGCCCTTGCAGCACCAGCCTTTTTGAATATGGAAACAGCTTTGATGGTGTGCCTCAAAATTGACCAGTAATAAATCGCAACAGGATCCGAACCTAAAATTACAATAACACAGGCTTGATTATAGAGGCTATAACATATGGAGGAGAGTGCAATAACTATCTTATTACCTTATATGAAAACTATTTACTCGCCTTGAGTAAGGCAACAAACACTGAATACCAATTTCCAAAATATAACAGATGCAAGAACTGGCTTTAGAATGAGTTTGCAGCGACAGTAGGTAGAGGAGGAGGGTACAACAAATAAAACTGGGAACACAAAATACGTAATTCATGATTCGTACCGTGATTCATGATGCAGTAACTTACAGGAAATCAGTGTCTCCCTATTTTCTTAAAACCAAGAGCTATATTAAAAATTCATATTTCAAAAAGTAAAAATCAAGGTTGTGTAGAATTTCTCTGTCTAGAGTGCCAGAGCGGTTCATAATATGATCAAAAAATCAAATCAAAACATTCTTGTCTCGGAACTCTGAGTCTCGTGCATTATGACAATCATCAGCTATTTGAAAAAGTAAGCGTAAACTATCTTACCCATTAACTCCCGTACAAAAAGCATTCGACTGTTTCTGAAAACTGACACAACATCATTCCTCATCAGTTCTCGATTTTTTGCTCGGAATCCCTAAAATTTAAAAGATATTATTAATTCTTCACAGGTGTTAGCCATAATTTCAGACCATGGAAACTGGGGTTTATGGCAATGGAAATTAATACAATAGCAAAGCAGCGTTTGCACCAGCTTCTAGTGCTGACTCAATAAGAGGCAAATAATGAATACTGCTGATTCAGCTTTCCACGATACATATGATTGGCAAGAACCTTTAAGAACCCTTAAGTTTCAACAGAACTCTTTTGCAATTTATAATAACTGTGTCAGTAATATAATCAATAATTTTCATATAAAATAAGCTAACAAATAAAATATATATTACTTACCTCAATTCCATATTTGACTTTCCCCGCATAGTGGAGTATAGAAAAAACCGATTCTCTGGTTGGTGGCATCTCATAACATGTATTATTGGAATGATGTTGGTTGAATTTGTCCAGCAATCTTTCATCAGTCCCGATTGTCAAGCTATGAAGAAACAAAAATAATATCATCTAAAATGTTCATAGTCAAGAGCCAGCTCTCTCGTTTTGATCTTCTATGACTGTCTGGTCCTGTTTTGTCTGGTCACTTTTCAAATTCCTTTTAAAGTATTTTTTTTTTACTTCTATACTTCCTAATTTGAATGATCTTTAAAGAATGTAGCGTAGCGACAGAACCGTATTATACATAATTTTAAATGTTTATATTTTTGGCCCAGCGCTTTTGCAAGTGGGCCTTTAAAGAGCACCGTGCCTGTGCCAGTGTCCGTCTGCCTGTCTGTCTATCTGTAACCCATCTTGTAATCATCCAAAGTTCTGCAGTAATTTTTATTTACAGGCTAAATATTATCTCCGTCATGTTTATCTCCTTATGCATACTTTGTGGCTTTCAGCTAGCTCACGAATAATAGGCTAAATCTTTTCCCCGTCATATGAAGTTCCTTTAGTATGCGCAAATTTTCCCACTATCAGCTAGGTCAGAAATAATCATTTCGAATTGAAGCTAATTTCTCTTGAGCTTCAGATCAGAGCTTTTACTCTCGTAATATATGTAAATTTGGTTTAGTTTGTTGGCTTATTTATCCTCCTTCATGGAGTGAGGATGTGGCAAATAAAATTTAATTCAAATTTTTGCAGTTAATCTGACTGACCTAACACTGATTAATATACACTGAGGGGTAGAGTCAAATTTTACAAATTTTCCTATTTGGACTGTATATATTTCCCTTTAGTCAGGGGCCAAAAATCAAGCAAATTAAATTTGCTAAAAACTTGCCTTGAATTTCCAAATTCCAAGATCGGGTAGACAATTTTTGTGCCTTTAAAAATTAAGAATACTTGCAAATACTCTTTCATCAAGTATCTCGCTGATTTGATCCATTTGATATTCTTGGTAAATGACACATATTTGGTTGCAGACTTTTCGACTTTACTCTATGCGATTAGGAACAACAAATTTCTAACTAATGTTTATTGATTCTTTATTCCCTCTCGCTGGGCCTTCACGCTGTTACGGCTTCTTGTTGGATATTCCAAAGACATCAGGCACAAATCCATAAATCCGGTCCTAATTTAAACTACTAAAGTCTTTCAAAAAAAACTTCTAGAGTACCTGCACTCCTCATCTAGAAGAAGTATAAGACCAGTTGGTTTTCCAACCATCAAGTTCAGACAAGTTGAGTTGTCAGCATAATCAACATGATCCCAGTCCAAACCTTCTTCAACGTATTCGTCCTGGAAAAGAGGGAAAAGCAGCAAGATGACATTATTTTCTTCAGGGACTTTTTTATGACTTTCAAGGGTTCAAATATCGGACGTTGACCCTGACAAAATGTTACTGTATATGTACATATAGCAAAAAACAGGATTGTCCTTCCTTTTTAGTCTCCACCAGAATCTTTCCTTCATTTCTAGAATTATGGCCTGCCTTACATCTTATATCAGTATAAAAGGAGCAAAGCTTGAAAGATGCGTTTTTCTTGCATTTATTGTTATGTTAAAAAAAATGACCAAGAGAATCTTCTTTCTCGATAATACAGTTTTTTTGAACTTATAGTTTCATGACCTTTCTTATACGGTCAATCATCAGCGTTGTTATGTTAATAAAAATTAAATTACGGTCAGCATATAAAAGGGTGTACACAGATTGGTTACTTCATTGACATGATAATCATTTACCTGGCGAATTTTGAAGATGTGTTGGTTCAAATAAAACTGAAGGTTTTCATTTGCCAAATTGATGCAAAACTGTTCAAAGCTGTTCCGTTCAAAATCTTCAAATCCGAAAATGTCAAGTACGCCAATTGAAAAAGCCTGCAATATGGATGGAAAAACACAGAGATTATTGATAATGATTTAGAGTACATTCGATTCAAAAAGGAGTAAATAGAACTAACTTATCCAAGGTGAAAAGTGAAATAAATAAATACCTTTTTATCAACTTTCCGTCCTTGCTTACTGACCATAATGTGATTTGTCTGTAATAAAAAAAATGTCATTACAGAACATTGTATTGCATTGTATTGTACTTGCACTTGTGGAGCGCTTTTAATTAAAAGGTAGCTTGACTTCAAAATGGGGTAGCAACAAGAGTACATCTTGAAAGAGTAATAAAATAAAAATTTCAACCTGTAATACGATCCAATCAAATAATGAAGCATATAAACACTTTGCCATAGAATCCCTTGTAGCAATTGCCTAAATAAATGAATTTAAAAACAATAACACGCAGTCTTGGTAACAAAAAATGGAGTAGGTGTTTGTTGTGTAACTCCTATCAATGTTTCTGGAATTATTAATTTAAGAGGAAGAGATGAACTTAAAGTCAGACAGGGTAGATCCTTTCAAAATGATGAATTTCCCCTTGTAATGCACAAGCATTCAAAAACTGATCTCATTAAAAAAAAACCAGGTATGGCACAATTTAACGAAAGATCTAATTGATAACAATAAATAAAAATATAAATGAACAAAAATGTATTTCCTTGTTGAATAGAAATCTCATACCTCGTCCTTTTTGTATTGTCGTACAAATTCTTCACCCCTGGTTATTGTTTTCCTCATTGTCATTGGAACGATCAACTCTTGCTTGTTAACCTAAAAGATGACACAGAATGTCAAAGAATTCAATTTTAACTTTTAATTTCTTAAAATCTTGACCAAAGCTTTTGTCTTCTTTGTTTTTAAAGGTATAAAAACATTAAATAAATGATGCATAATTCAACTTTCAATAACAAATCATGATGGTACCTGAATGAGCTCAGCAATTATTTCAATGATATTTTCATCAGCTACTGACACAGAATCTTCTGGGAAGGATCGCTAAAAAAAAAAATTAATAAATTTTATGACGTTTTGAAAAAACTATAGAAACTTATGTTTGAAAAGCAGAGTGAACAAATCTTTCAAAATTTGCAAAGTAGTGTCTGAATAATGACTTTTTAAAAGTATTCTAAACCTTTCCAAAGATAAATCATTAGCAGTGAGGTCGAAAATAATTACCTTTCTGAAGGTGATATTACCAATATGTAGTACAGCAGATAGCACAGCAAACATTCTAAAAACCAATTCAAAAATAAAATTAACTTCAAAGAGTGAAAACTTTATTATTAATACTAAATATTTTCTGATTACTTTATCATTTTAAACTATCGATTTAAAAAATAACAACAATATACCTTTGCTGTGTAATGCTAGGAATTCCAATGTTCTTGATAGAGTTCTTTAGCCGTGCAAATTCGTAGACCTCATCCATCCCTTCGATGGTATAGCATTGTGTCTAAATAAGGAAGTAAGATAACCAAAAAACATTAACAAAACTTAAAAATAATTTTAAAGAAAATGAAAACCACAAAAATTGATAAAATACCAAACCAAGTCACGTTCTATTTTTAAGGATGTTTTCCAACCTGATAAATGTTTCGAATTATTATACCAGGGACAAAAAATGATCTTCTAATAAATAATCACAAACCTGATTCAAATAGAAGTATTCCTGAGGGGTTAAAAGATGAAGGGTTTCTCTCTCCGTTTGACTAGCACCAGCCAGCATTGAGTAGAACACATGGTAGTTCCTTTCATTAATGCCTTGTTGGACAATCCGTGATTTTTCAAGTAAATACTTCTTTAGGACAGCCCTGAAATTCGATAATAAAAGAGATGGCATGCTATATTTGTTTGCTATGACATCAGCACAGACAAAATCATAAGATGATAAAAACCACAAAACTGATTTAAAACATGAATTTTTGAATTTCTGGAATAGTTTCAGTTAAATATTGATAAGTAAGATAATTATGTAACATTTGTTTTACTTCTTGGAGCTGTTTGAACTGAAACTCTTAATAAGGCACACAAAAAGAACTTCTTACCCGCACACTACACCATCAGCCCTGTAGTTTATTTGGGTAAATTTTCCAAAACGACTTGAGTTGTTATTGTAGCTTGTTTTAGCATTACCAAAAGCCTAAAGTAAAAAAAAAACGTTCAGTAGAGAGTGTTTTGATGAGCTAAAAAAAGGATGCAATCAAATGATTTGATGTATTGGATAACCTACAATCAAAGTGTAGTTTTATAAGCAGTTATAAGAGATTCTTCTAATATATACAAAATTATTGTCAATACAATACGTTACAAGCCATCACCACAAAAAATAACAGTAAAATAAAAGGTACCTCTAAAACTGGTCCTGCAGCTAAAATGGTTTTCTCCAATACAGTTGCCTTTGTTTTGTGACTCAAAGCAGTCAAATGATGTAAAATTAGCTTAGTGCTTTCAGTCTTTCCACTTCCACTCTCACCAGAAATCACAATGCATTGATTCTGTTTACTAACCAACATTCTATTATAAGCCGCATCAGCAATAGCAAACACATGAGGTGGTAGCTCTCCAAGTTTTCTGCTTTGATAAGCATTCACATATTTAGGATTGTAAATTGGAAAGTATTTAAAAGGATTTATAGCAATCAAGATGCCACCAACATAAGTATAAATTCTACCCTTGCAAAATCGAGTACAAAGTTGATCCAAGAGAACATTCTCGTTAAGAACTGGCAATGCAACAAGATCATCGATATCAGTTTCCTCGCGATACAATGGATCAAAATGCCAAGCTTCTGGCGGTATCTTTTTATCTAATCCGTCTAACCAGGTTACTTTAACATCCCTACCTCCTTCCAATTGATCAGACTTTTGTGTTAAATATAATCTATAACTTTGTATAATATTCATTGGAGATTTGTCACTGAGTTCGTCTTCTGACATGTTTGACCTGTCCAGACCATTTGGAGCTAATGTATTCCATGCCTTTTGTACCACAAGTGGATATTCCGAATAACTCAATGTACGTAAATTCTCAAACACAGCATCAGGGTCAGTTGGAAATACACCAAATTCACTGTATACTTCGCACAAATCAAAAAGTTCAACGCTTGATACAATTGAGAATCCATCCAACACTGTCTGTATAGCATCTGAAACAGTGGTTTTTATGGTGACATTAACCTCAGTTCTCACTTTTCCATCTGGCGTTGGAATAGTTGTGTAAACTATAATTGGGTACATGACAGGAAGTGGTGAGGTTGGCTCCTTTGCAGTTTCCATTTCAGGCATTTTCAGGTTATCATTGGTGTGGCTATAACATACCTGATTTTTATCACAGATTTAAATCTACTTTTTTAACCTTCTTTGAAGACATTCTACAAAATTAAAAACAAAAACAAAGTATTTTAGAAATGAATATCATATTACATTTTTGCAAAAATGGGGAATTTGGTTGTGAAGGAAACCATTACGAAATGCTAAAATAACTCTCAAGTAAAGAAAAATATTTTTGAACAGTGATAATAAAAACAAATCGTGAGAATTCTTAGACTTATAACAATCACAATTTCTATTCTAATCTTTGAACCCTCATTCCAAAAACACCCTGATAATACAATACACATGCAGTGTCCAATAATCGGACACTCTTTAGGCCAAAAATGTAGCCTGTCAATAGTGTTTAAACAATGTTAAACATCTGAGCCCTAGCTAAGTTTCAAAAAATAAAAGGTAGACTCATAACTTTTAAATCATATTGCTTAGCTGGTAATTATTGAAAATTTTCTGCTTTAAAATGTAATGTTTAAAATTTAATGATGATAGTGCAGTGATGTTTATAAAACCAATTATTTTAGAGAAAAATCACAGTATTTTCCTCCATAACAGTATGCTCTCTCAGTGGTTGATAGTAAAATTTATTTCCTCTTTTTAAATTATTGAGACAATGGAGTAAGGTAATGATATATGTTTTCTCAAGCTGCACAATTTTCTTGTAAAAGGATTACAAGTAAGAATATTGACAAGAGTTGTTCCCTATTCTTTACCTCATTCTTCAGAAAAATAAATACTAAAATGGGAGAAGATTATCAGTATCATTTTCTTTGTTTGGTTGTTTTTATGTCATTTACAACATTACGTTTTATGCAGTATCTTGACGCGTTCAGGAAATTCTTGACAAATTCTTGTGCAAAATACATGGAAGAATGGAACCCATGAAGATAACAGGTGCAAGCCAAAGTGGTTAAAAACACCTTGGAAAAAATAGCGTTTAAAACCCCTGGAAAAGGTTGAAAATACTCCTGAATTGTTTAAAAAAAAAACAATATTCCACCCATTCTTTTGAAGCATCTTTCCCACCCAACATTATTTCAAAGCAAATATTAAAGCAGGGTGTTGAAATAATGATCACATTCATAACAATATTTCAATGTTAAGATGCATGTCTTATTACCGTGAATGTATGTAAAATTTGAATGTTAGTGTACAGTTGAAGGAACCTTTTATCTGATCTTAAATTAATAACAAAAATTAACTTACATCCAAAATTTCATGCCATATCAATTTCTTCAAACTAAATTTTATTGCTTGATGTTTAAAACTGCAATCAATGACTTCTCTCACTCCTGATACTCTCTGCTAACTGGTCCAACGAGAAAATAAAAATGGCAGTAACTAAGTGCTAAAATTTACAAGATAGTGAAACAAGATTATTTCTAAGAAAATAACACAGGTTGTATAGGGTGACAAAGGACGTGCACAAGCTGGTGTTAGTGTAAACCATTAGATAATATTTGCTTCTTCTGTGTTCTCAATTGCTGCAAACAAAGTCACAAGGGAATAAAAAATTGAAAAGCATCAGCTTTAAACTTTAAATAAATATAAAATTGATTTCAAAAAGCTTTGTGTAATTTGTTTGATGCTACACATGATATGCAGCTCTGGAATAAGGTTTATTTTACATTGGTTAAACTTTTACATACATTCCTGGTATAAAATACACAGACAAAAATTGCATGCCAAAAAAAGGGAAAATAGTGCTGCCAGTCTAGGAAACCCTTATAGTTGCATACTTAACTTTCAAGCTCGTAAGCGTGCAATTACATGGCTAGAATGTATTTAGAATACAAAGGTTTTTGCCAATCATATTGATTTTTAATGAAAAATGTCTGGCTTTGGAGCCATTGTGGAGTTACAGTGATATTGCCACATAAAACATTTGAGGTAAAAATCACCAAAAATGGCAGATTTCAAGCAAAATACTTTGGAAAACAGATAAACAATGTCACCCAAAATTTATTTTAATTTCTCCAGCAGCTTTTGCTAGCATCTTATATCCTTTGTTTACAACTGGTTATTCAAATACTGTACACTGAAATGATGTTTACTCAATCCATGTCTACAAAACGAGGGGGTTTCCACTTTTTCGTAAACCTTTGAAAACCCTGTAAATGGGAAATCATTTTAAAACGATTGATGCTGCGGGAACACTAAATGGAGTTTGAAAGTTACCCAATAATGACCCGGGGTTTAGCTTGTGCCGTGGGTTATTGTTTTTCTAAAGATAATTTTTCTGAGTCATAACTTGAAATAACTTTAGTTGTGGCGCGTGAAACTGCCAAAAAAACAATTAATGTAGTTGTAAGTACAAGAAATGCATAAATAACTTTTCTTAGAAATTACTATATGGGATTTTTGAACTACTTTTTGTATTCCAGACCCGGTTAATCGAACAGTTCAATTATCAATCAAACTAAATGAACTTTGTCAAACTTAATCGAACAAGACTAATCAAACTTCCCATTTCAACAGAAAATTGTGAGACTTCGATTAGGTTCGATAAGTTTGACAAAGGTTCAATTATTTTTGATACAGTTGATGGAATTAAATCTTATGTTTACTTTACCATAAGCTGCCTGTGTGTCTTAAAACCTGCTGCATGAAATTGTCATTATTTTTGGCTTTATAAAATCATAACAAAAAGCCTTTTAAAGTAAAAAACAACAGTGTTAACCTCCCACGGCCCTCTTAGCTTTCGAAACAGCGTGTGTATTTGATTCAATCCTAACAGAGATAATTTTCTGTGATTAGTCTTGCAAAATATATTATAGAATATTAAAGAATTATCTCTTATAATTATATTCTTGAATGGTTTATGGTGAAATATATAATGGGCTATTCCATTTTAAAACCATACAGAGGTATTGACAAACTTTCTTTACAAGACCCCCTGGAAATTTTCAACATCAGCTTACCCCTTGGATATTGAGGTTTAACCCCCTGGAAACGGTGGTGGCTATATCGTGTAGGCCTGGACATGTACGGGATAGAAAATACTCAACAGCATCCGTCACATTGATACTCCGAATATTCCAACCGTTTCGAATTTGATTTTCTTGTAGTTTACAATTAAGAAGCTGAAACTAAAATAAATGCGTGAAAAATTTGCAATTTTAGCTTCCACATTAAAAAAGACTTATTATTTAATGTGAAAATTATGACCAAAGTGGGATTCGAACCAGTAATCTTCCGACAACTGACCAGCCGTCTATACCACTATACCACAGTGGCTGCCAGAATTTTGTAATTTGAAGTTATTTAAAGAACTATATACTGACCAGTTAGGCTAACTCTTTAGATCCCCATTTCCCCAAAGTAAAACCTAGAAGATGCGTGTCTGGCGATATGTACCTGACTGAACAAGCAAAAAAAATGCATGTATCCTTCTAACAAAAGTATATATAAAAGTATATACAGAAAAAGCTTTTAAAATTTTGCGCGGTCGATTACTACTTAAAATCGCAAACTATGCTTTGCAGATTGGTAAAATCAATGCATGTCCAGGCCTACACGACTTAGCCATTACCGTACCCCTAAAAAAATTCTTTTTTTGTTGATTTTCATTGATTTTCTCAAACAAGAGGCTGGAAAAAATTTTATTGACCCCTGGAAATCTTCATAAACCCCCTTAAAAAAGATTTTAAGTAACAAAAACCCCTTGGAAAAAAGGGTTGAAAACCCCCTGGAAAAGTTTGTCAATACCCCTGTATATGGACTAAAACTGGAATAGCCCAATGTGTATTATACTGTAATTGAACTAATACACCTTTCCCATAATTCAGATTTTGCCGGAAAACATGTGTGAAAAATAAAGTTTTTGCCTGAGTTTGCTTAGGGAAGGTGATATTTTGTCTTATATCTTTTGATGCCCCAGTTTGTTTTGAAAGAAATTTTGAGGGTATTATAGTTATAGTTATTATGGGCCTCTCGATGAATCAAAAATTGGAAAGGGCTCGATCATGGCCCACGCATCTAGGGCCACGCTCGGGCCAGCTTTGGGGGAACAAAAATCCCAGTCGACGTGTAATTTAAAGACTAATTGTTTTACCATT
>JAUJPO010071789.1:0-11675 GCA_032270745.1 Tiaropsis multicirrata
GTGTAAGTTTCAAGATTAACTGCTTTTGCAAAAAGTTGCAAATGAACATGAAAGATTTTTGTCTCTACATCAGAGAGTATAATTTACCATATAGAAAAAGTAGAGATCTCTAAAGCCTTGTTTTCATTAACACACAGCATAGGTGGGCGGGGCATTAATGGCGTATTTATACTTTCCGTCCGCTCTTCTCCGATTTCCACGGCATTTTATATAATGTGTGTGGGGTATTATTAAGTTTCGATTTGCAGAATTGTTTGATCGTGCGTGCATAAAAGAATTCTTTTCAGATTTGTTGCACTTGTTATTATTGCAACTTATTGATGGTATTATTATAAAAATACATGTATTTGATTGATATTGTCCTTGTGTTCTCACTCATCTTGTTAAAATGTACCGTAAAAGTGCTTACCGTAAAAGTGCTTACTGTAAAAGTGCTTACCGTAAAAGTGCTTATACGTCCGTCATCCCCTCCCTAATTCCGTAAGCTAGAATAACAAAGCAACAAAATAAATCAAAACAAACCTTAAATAGATTTCTCAGAAATACACAGAACTACTAAAACGGCAACCAAGCGGTGAAATTATTCAACAAACAATAACAATAAAAATAACAATAACTTTTTATGTTTACGAATTCCGAAATCGGAAAATCGGATTCCAACATAAAAAAAAACTCCCGATTGTGGATACCGATGAATAAAATTACTGACCAGATTAGGAATTAGGGAGGGGGTGACGGACATAAGCACTTTTACGGTAAATGGCAGAGGTTTTTTTTGCATAAAAATGTAAGTATTTTCCCCCACTGAAATATAGACTTGTATCAGCTAGAAAATGATGTATTTTTCTTATCCCCACAACTACGAAGAAGAATGGAACCAATGGGCCGTGCTCGCTCTGCGTGTAAAACACCATCGAGAAACTAATTTCCTTAACTGTCAGAGCCTCACGATGAGGCTATTGGGGAAATGTTTTTATGAATAAAAGCCTGAAGGGTACTTTTTAGCCTAATTGACCAAAAACTTAAATTTTTACATGTTACATTGCTTAAGGATACAAGTAGGTCTTTTTTTTTAATTTAAAAAAAAAATTTAAAGAAAGATTTTTTTCGCTTGTCAGATAGAAAAAATTGTCCTCTTTCCGATGATGTAGGTCATTAATTATAGACATTATTAATTCGCCGCAAAAATTGAAAAAAAGGAAGTTTTTGCTTAATCCCTATTGTATTTCTTTATAAAAGGGATTTATCTTTATCAAACAAATTGAATGTTTAGTGAAAAAAAGAAAAACTTCCTAAATTTTTGTAATGAGAAGATTTGAAAAATAAATCTAGAATTGGTATTTTTCCAGATTTCGGGTTTAAAAAATGGGGAAAACAGGAAAAATTATAGTTTCATTTGGAAAATTCATTACAAAAATTTATTGAAATTCAAAAGCAGATATATAAAATCTGGAAAAACATAAACAAAGATCTAAAAATATAGTCAAGAAAGTACATATAAAATTGGGAAAATCGGGGAATCCTCAAAAACTGCTGTTTTTAAAATATTTGACTAGAAAAAAGTCAAACAACTGTCATAAATGTTTTGGGATAAATATAAACTTTAAGAAAATCTAGATAAATCCAAGTTTATTGGGTTAATGGGTATCACAAATTGGAAAATTGGAAATCAGGGAATCAATTAATCAATAGCATCATCGTTATAATAAAACTCTGTAATATTGCTAATCAAACTTAAGGATACACAAGGGTCATTTTTAAGAAAATTATATGATATACATCAGGTGACTTAAAAAAAAGCTTCACACGTTTGACGCCATATTGGAGCCCTAAAGATTATGCAACAAACTAAAATTTCTTTCAAGTAATAAAGGAAGGTTTTACTTTAATTTAAAGATATGACATATTAAATTTGATTGATTATTTTTCGAGTTATTAGCTAAAAAATAACTTTTCAAAAAGTGCAAACACACATAAAAAAAGGGGTATTCTTCACCACGGAAAGTCATGCAGTATACTTTCCAACCAAATTAGATTTAATCATTTCTAGGTGAAAACAAACACTATGTTAATAGTATAGCATGACGTCAGAACTGGGGGAAAACAGAAAACTTACTTTTTTAATTATTTGTTTTCAGTAATCAAAATTTTAGAGTTAAACCATAGTAACTCACTAAAAGTTTTGTTTACTGAAAGCAAATAATTAATAAAGTAAGTATTCTGTTTTCCTCCAATTCTGACGTCATGCCGTGGTAAAGAATCAAATTAGGCATTTTTTAACATTCTTAAAATCCAATAATTATTGTTTTCAAAACTTTATTACCATTGATTTTAAGTTGTGAAACTCATAACATAGTCCCAAAAGAGTTTGCCAATTATGAGTTATACCCCTTTCTAAAAAAGGTGACCTTGGTTTTAATCAAGAAATCACTTATTTGGCGTAAAATTTAATGTTCTTTCATAAAAAAATACTAGTCATTTGGTAGAAATATTTTTGTTTCATTTAAAAAAATTGAAAAAACACTGAAACATTTAAAATCTCTATTCTATTCTTTGGTAAATCATCAAGATCATTTGGAGATTTTTTGGAAAACTTTAGGCAAATTATCAAAATAGATTCTACTCTTTTATGTGCATTTCACCATAATGTTCAAGCTTGGCTGAATCAGTTTGATGAAATCCAAAGGTTCAACAAACAAGGGGATAGAATCTGAACGTTTCTAAAAATGGAAAAGTTTATATAGATCCACTTTGAAAAAGGTTGAACACCTAATATTGTTTTATTTGAAAAAAATCTGTTAAGCCTACTTTCTCCACAAATAAAATTAATCAAGCAAGAAAATTAATCAATTATGCAAAAACATAATTTCAAAAGTGATTTTTTCCTTTAAAAGTACTGAACCATTAATTAATAAAGGTATACCTCAAAATTTAAGTTCGACTTTCCTCTTTCTAATGAAATATATTAATTAGAAAACCATTTTTTTTGGCTCCACGAGGTCACCAAACACTTAAACTTCCAAGGCAGTTTTCAGTTTCAAGGGAGTTGGACAAAAAATATGTATAAATGTTGTAAGTAAATGTTGTTTCCCATCAAATACATTCTTTCATTTTTAAAAGGTATTATACTGAAATAGAACTGAAATCATTAAAAGTTTTTTTTGGTCAACAACTTTCCAATTGGAAATTTTATACTTTGAAATAATTTTGTCAAATCATATGACGTACAATGATTACTCAGAATTTTTGCTTATTGTTCTTTTTAATTCTAGAAAATTATCATTTTGTTACTTATATGACACTAAATTTTTATAGAAAAGTTGAGAAAATAAATTTCAGAAATCATAGAAAAGTTTTTTAGGCATCGGTAAAAGAAATTCTTTCCTCAAATTCTGTTACTCTTATCTTATAATTAGGAAAATATTTTGTGAATGCAACAATATACCGTAGATATATTGTGATGTACTTCGTTTTTATAAAGAATTATATGACTTTTAAGAGAACTCCTTTTTAAAGTTGTTACATAACAAAGATATAAAGGAGTTTTATGAATAAACTTTTTTTCTTATGTTTTAATTTGTCTGGAAACATTGTATATGACTTAACATAAAGATTAATATAAAGGATTCTCTTTTTTTTTTTAGAAAAGAGTTATGTTTGAATTATCATTTGTCAAAAGGAAGTGTTAAGAGTTTTTAATTTGTTTGATGTTAGGGTATACAAAACTCTGTTTTTTTTTCACTGTTTACAGTTGTGTAGGCAAGTCCTTTCATGTATGGATACTCTCATAGTTATGTGTCATCATCAACACTTCACTCTCCTTTCAGCTTTCGGATCATCAAGTCATTGAATCATAGCAAAATTTGTAAACCAGCACACAACACAGATGAGAAAATGATATCAGGCATTACGTAAATGGTGATTTATGATAATCATATTATTAATTCTGTTTCTCTCATTTTAGCTTAAATAAAATCAAAAAATTGAAATAAATTAGATGCCATTGTACGAATTGGCTATTGCTATTGTGATATAAAAATGCATTGCTGTTAATGGAAATTCATGGAAATTCTTGTGAATTGTATGTAAATAAATGAAGTGTTATTCACTTGTGGAATATTCTGAAGTGTTGCTTTTGATGCAATAAACCATGGATACAGAAGACGGCGGAGTTAGCAATATTGATGCTACCTACAACAAACTTGTAGCAGCTAGTGATATTCCGGATACTATCAAATATTTTGCCCAATTATGTGAACTACTCGATATAAACCCAAAAAACCACAAGACAGTTTTCACCACTTTGAAGGCGAAATTGAAATCATGGAAATATCAAAATTTATTCAATAAACTAGAAAAACGTAGCAAACACCAGGACTATAAGAACAAACCATGTGCCAAGACGAAAGTTCTGGTTATAGGCGCTGGACCTGTCGGTTTACGACTGGCTATAGAATGTGCTTTTCTAGGTGCTCATGTGACTGTTATTGAAAAACGAAATAAGTTTTCACGAAATAATGTTTTACATTTATGGCCATTTCTGATTGTCGATTTGAAAGGGATTGGAGTAAAATCATTTTTTGGTAAATTTTGTTCTGGCTCCTTGGACCACATCAGTAAGTCTATGGTTATCGTTTTTTTATACTGTAGATGTAGAGTATCTTTTTATTTCAGTGCTTTACTGTAGTATAGTCCAAGGTTTTCAGAAAAGATTTTGTTATCAGTTTTTCAGTTTAATCAATAGCCTTTTAAAGGCTATAAAATAGATATAAAATGTACTGTAAAGGTAGCTTTATGATATAACACTAATAAATTTTATCACATTTTTAATCTAGTGATGAAATGTTTTTTCTTAATTCATGTCAGGTATCAAAAGGCTACAATGTATTCTACTGAAAATCTCCTTATTTCTGGGTGTGCAATTCCATGTCAACACTTTATTCGAAGATGTTATACAACCATCTGAAGGTATCTTTCATTTCATGAGAATCAACATCAATTATCTTTTATTATAAAAGACAACTTCATTAACTATATCCTCCTCTTTTTTAACACATGTCAATTATCTCTATTTTTAATGATTATGACATCAAACTAGAAAGAGAATACAAAAATCAATATAAAAGCTATGCCTCTGACATGACAGTATAATTAACAATTACGTCATTGTAATTATAAGGACCCATAAATTATACACCAAGATTTTGATTACATTTCAGAACCACCTAATTAAAGACTAATTTTTATCCAATGCTGGCCGTCTTACATAACTCAATTTTCTTGTCCTTGTCTTGAACTCACAAACAGTTCCAAAATTTTCTTTAGGCAAAGGATGGAGGGCAAAGATCTCACCAAATTCCTCACCAATTACCAGTCAAGAATTCGATGTGATTTGTGGCTGTGATGGAAAATATAACTGTCTGAAATTCAAACGGAAAGAATTTCGCGGTAAACTAGCCATAGCTATTACATGCAACTTTGTCAACAAACAAACAAGCGAAGAAGCACGAGTGGAGGAGATCAGTGGCGTCGCTTTTATTTATAATCAAGACTTCTTTCATGAACTCACACAAAAAACTGGAATAGAATTGGAAAATATTGTGTATTATAGAGATGAGACACATTATTTTGTGATGACTGCTAAAAAGAAAAGCTTGCTAGCGACTGGTGTTATAAAACAGGTACAGCATCTTTCTATTTGCTATGGCCATATATACGCACAAAGTTCCCTATGGGAAAATGACACAAATGTCATGATATTCCGGTAGGGAACCATATAGAAATCTCGTTTCTTCATAGGGACAAAACAATACATGTCAGGAGTGCTTTTGCAGAATCCCGAGGACCTACTGACTCTATCAACCATAATGAGACTTGCGTTTGTATGGCAAGATTTTGACATGTGTACAGGTGCTTTAAGTTTAAAAAATGAAATGTTTTCACATTCTAGGATTGTAAAGATGTTTTCAAATTGTTATCAGGAGACAACGTCAACCATAAAAACTTATTGAAATTTGCCAAAGATGCAGCTGACTTTTCTACTAATTACCAACTGCCCCACCATCAGTTCGCTTTGAACCATTACCAGAAGGAAGACGTGGCAATGTTTGATTTCACATCAATTCACCAAGCTGAAAATTCGTCACGCATTTATGAGAGGAAAGGCAAACGGTTGTTGATGTGTATCGCTGGCGATGTGCTTCTTGAGGTTTGTTTTAAATCAATTTTGTTTGATATTGTCTAGTTCTTTTGGACACTTTAATCAAGTTGTTTTCAGTATTATCAGGACTTATTTAGTCTTGCGTTTATAAGACATTTTTTTGTGTTCTTCAAAGTGTTGAAGTTGACATGGAAACCTCGCCATTTTTTAGTCTGACTAATCGAGTGTCTGATAAAAAGCCAAAACACTTGATTTAATTTTAATGTAAACAAGACTTTTATGAAAAAGCGGAAATAACGACTTGAGGTACTCCATCATAATACAATTATACCAAATCTCAAAATTCCTCTCTAATTTCCGGTGGCTGGAGATTTTGTCATAATTTTTTTTAAATGCGTTGATTTATGAATAGGAAAGTATGCCATTTAAAAGAGGTCTTGACACTCGATTATTAACGACCTGTTTTATATCAGCAACCACTCATTCAAAGATTCTAAAATATTTGACTTTTCATTTTCAAAAAGTCAGTTAAAAACTCTTTAATTCTACTCACGACTTTTTTTTCTACCCACAAAATTACATATCATACTATGCGCATCATGCTGTCTACTTTGTTATTCTTAGAAAATAATCATCATGTAGTGACGTCATGGTCTTATTATTTGACATAATAAATGAATCAGTTATCAAGCGTAGTACTGTAATACCCTCTCACCTCTCCCTTCTTTAGTGTGAATTTTCTTTTTGCATAACGGACGTGAACAGGCTACTGATGAAACCTTTTCTTATTCTTTAAGAAAAGCTCTGAATTTTAACTGAATGTCATAATGATTACATTTTATTGCTAAAAATACTGTTTCGAAAATGATACGTGCTATACATCAACTGTTTTGACACGACTCGTTATTTTAACTACCAATTATGAATAATTATCAAAGAAATAATTATCCTGCATGATTTTGATCCTGAAGATCCGAGAAAATATTTAACACTTCCGTGAATTAATAGCGACGGAGGGTCTTCAAAACATCAGCATTATCTTATCTTTTTTGTCTTCTCAAAGAAATAAGGATTTAAACTTCCCACTGTCATTTTTGTCATTGATATTTTTTTCGTTTCTAAAGTTTTTTATAACGTCTGTAATCATTCAAATTTTAATGGTTTTTTATATCACTTGACATTGCTTCTTCTTCTACTTGACAAATTTCTCTCTACAAAAACATACCGAAGTGAATCTCTCTTTTCTTTTGGATCAGACCCAAAAATTTAACTAAATATTTTCGTAGACTTGTTTGTTTTTGTCATGGTTTGCGACGTGACTATATTATACTCTAATGAAAGCCAAACGCAAACTGCATTCCACTCGAACTTGTACCCCTCCATAAAAAACTATTTTGTCCCAATCACTAAAAATGGTATACGGTTAAAGATTTTACGCTCACTGCTACAAGTTTAATTTTCTTGTATTTTCGAAAAAAGCAAAGAATAAGTTTTTTTTTGATACAATTATTTTAATCATGTTTTAATAAGCAGATATTCAATAGGCTAGCATTGGTAATTGACACCACCGAGGTTTAATAAATTCGATTTATTATATACCTTAACTTAAATTGAGGTATTACCTATACGGGGTCTCAAAGTAGTGTAAAATCGTTAAGAAAATGACAATTTCAATATTATTTTGAAAACAAAACCCTAAAAAACAATAGGTAAAAATAACGTTTAACCAAAACAATCCGTCAAACAATCAAGAATGACCCAAACTGAAATCGACACATAAAAAGAATTAAAAGAATCGAAAAAAAGTTTTAGCGTTGAATAATAGGGGTGGGATAATTATTCAATGGCCGTTTTTGCCTATAAAAATTATAAAAATCTTTGTTCAGAATCTACAATAATTTAACTGTAACCATTACCACTATTCGCTTTCAAATGTCAAAAGATTCCTGGATATTTAAAGCACTCGGTTCTCTTTGATCCTTAAAAGGTTCTCAAAAATACTCATTTGATTCTTTCCGATGCAATACTTTAACAATTTTATTCTTTACCTTAAAGTAACGAAGAGAATTAACTTTTATCTTCCAAACTTGTTTTTCAGCCTTTTTGGCCGACAGGATCTGGATGCGCGCGTGGTTTTCTTGGTGCGTTTGACGCAGCATGGATGATTCGTGGTTTGGGGTTGAATAGAGAATCTCTAGATATTCTTCAAGAACGAGAGAGCATTCTTCAACTGTTGCCGCAAACCAAACCAGATAGTTTGTGTCGCAAATATGATCTATATTGCATTGATCCTGCTACAAGGTACGTATCCTTCCAGCTGTCTCTATTTTAAACTAAGAACCTTCATTTTAGGCCTGCGTCGATGGGAATAAAACGGCCATTCAATTGCAACACAAAAGATTTCGTAATCTCGTCTTTTTGGAAAAGATTTTGAAAATAAAGAAGACTTTCGGCTATCCTAATGGTTTAGGAAATATTGGCGTGTAAAGTTTTTCCAAGCTCAAGTACTCAAGTACTCAATCAATAACGAAAAGTTGATAAGATCTAGTCGTGTCCTTTAGTTCCTACTTTAGTTCACTAAAACCTCGGCATATGCAATTAGCGGAAAGAATTGACCAATTTTTAAACAAACAAGGACTCTTTCTAATACCACTTAATTAAGGGAAAGTGGAGAGTTCTTTTTCTGAAAGCAAATAGTATCTTCTTTTTTAAAGATATTTGAATTTGAATGCACGTTCCTTGAGAAAGGATCAAATTTGTCATCTACTCGACTCTACCGATTCCAAAGTGAATTTGGCGGATTGGGCGGAGAAGTTATCAGACCATCAACAACAACTGCAGGAGAGACAACGTGAAAAGAGTAAGCGAGTTTATTAAGCAAGTGAATATTTACTGTGGGTTTACTCTGGGTTTACTTTGGGTTTACTAAATGGGTTCTTCCAGAAAAGAATCGTACCCTCTGTTGAGGATATCAAGCAACCTTCACTCGACCCTTTTGCATTTCCAACATTTCTTAGACATTTTCGCTTCACCCACTAGAATTTCCACTCTGTTTTCCCAGATTTTGTTGTCATTTTTCCCAAATCACTGGATCGATCCTGGTTTTCATAGAAAACGAAAGTGAGCCTTTTCCCGTGGAAAGTCATATTTTCGCTTCACCCCCTCGAATTCCAACTTTGTTTTCCCAGATTTTGTTGTACCTCTCGGATATCCACCACATTTTATGAGCTGACCTCTCGGACAGAAAATCAATATCCTCAAAACAGTGGGTGTACAATTCCTTTCTGGTTAGGTCCAATGTAATCCTCACTGTAAATGTTTTGGAAGTGTTCGTTTTGGTGCGCGTTGTAGGTTCCCAGAGTTAAACCATCAAAAAATATTCTTATTACCAGTTCCCTTGTTTTAATATTGATAAACCCCAACTCTAAGAAGCTTAACTACTGATAGAAATTTCTTCTTTACAACAGAGCAAAAAGAGAAACAGATCGATCCAGACCACTTGCTGAGGTGGTGTAAGGAGCAAACGAAATCGTATGGAAATGTGACCATTCTGGACATGTCAAGATCTTGGCAAAATGGATTGGGATTTTGTGCAATCATACATCATTATCGACCAGAACTAATGTAACTTTTATCTTTAAAAATGCCCATTTATTTTAGAAGAAGTATGTAAGACAACATATCTATTTCAACTCTTTGTCGTGTCGAAAGACGATGAAGTTGTGAATTGATTGGAAATGTTATTTTATCGCTGACTTACAGATAAGTCAGGATGGGACGCTAAAATACGGAGCGAGGGTAAACATAATTGTCAATATGTGTATATAAGTATCATCTCTTTTTACAGTGATTACCATAGTCTCAAAGAAGAAAATGCAAAGTTCAATTGTGAAAAGGTAACATTAATGATAATTAGCGATTATTCTCAAATTTTACAATTACTCATTGTTTTTCTTTTGTTTATTACCTTATCACATACTTGGTGCTGAGAAATCCTCAGAGGCGTATATAGAAGGTACTCAAATATTTTGATGGGGGAGAGTGTTCATTTCCAAATAAGGAATATGAACAAAAGCAACACTCTCCATCAAAAACTTTTTGAGAACCTTTTATATCCGTCACTGATCCTCTTTGCAAATTTTAATCACTTCATTCTGAACAGGCGTTTGAAGCGGCCGAAGAACACTTAGGAATTCCGCCGAAAATTGCAGCCCGTGATTTTGTGCGATCACGGAACCCTGACACGCTGACGGTTATGGCATATTTATCATTTTATTATGAAGCTCTTCACCAGGAAACTCCAGGTAAAAATAACTAACACCGAATATATTTTTAAGGTTACATGTGAGATTTTTTAAATTGACAAATTACCCTCTTGTGATTTCTCTAAATGCACTGAAAGTATACCAGCGTTGCAGCTCATCGGAGTTGAAGATTGTTCAAAAACAATATATTTTTTTATATACATAAGCGTCACATACTATCATGACGAGAATAGTAACTTTATTAAGTTTGTTTTGAATAAGTTATGCACGAACCAACTGAGATTTTCTGAGCACGATATAAAAGCACGTTTTCGCACGGAATAACACTCTTCGTGGAATTATTATAAATTCACAACAAAGGAAAATGTTCACTAACAAATGCTAACAATATCTCATTTTTGCAGTGTATATAAATCAAGCCAATAATGAAAGGTCTGGGAACCACTACATCGAGACCAATGAACAGGAATCATCGGTTCTAATCAAACCTTATACTAAGAACAACGCAAAATATGGCATTGCAGTTGCCATAGGTAACCCCTCTAATCAATCAATATGTGTGTATGTTAATTAACTAAAAGACGCTTATCACGTGACCACTTTGACCGTTAGCTAACGTATTACTAGTAGTGACTGGCTGACAATAAACTGATTTCTATAACCGTACTATTTATTATGCATTTTCCAATACAATCCAACACACACACACACACACCCCTTGATCGAACCTTAAAATCAATCTAATTTATTCCATTTATTGACAGAATACCACACAAATATTTCCCATTTGCACATCTTGCATGCTCAATGCAAAGCACATTACCACGCACAAATTTTGTACTGAAGAACCTCGCAACTGTATTTTACAAAATTACATGTACCGCTCACACGAAATGACATTCCAGTAGATAACCAATTTCTTTAAAATACGGGGACATATTAACAAATTTTACGCTCGATAAACGTAATTGCTCAAAATGTTCATTATTTTTCACTTCTTTTGTAATAACTAATAATAATAATAATATTAATATATACCATCCCCATAGGAGAATTGGCCTAGGAGCTAACCTAGGAAAAATCATAGCGCTAATGACAGATAAAACAAAAGACTATGAAAAATTAGAACATATGTTTTTCCAGCGATCTCTGTCAATTGCAAGAGAAACCCAATCCCTCTTATCAATACCAGCCTTTTTCAACGCCTTATACAAAGAGCGGCCATAGGTCATCTCAGGCGAACCTGATGG
>JAUJPO010071800.1:0-11673 GCA_032270745.1 Tiaropsis multicirrata
TTTAATTTTTAAGGTCTGAACCGCGAAATTAAATGCCGCGAAAATTTCTTCCCGCGAAATTTTCTTCCCTTAAGGTATTGGTTATTTCGTTGAGGGTAAAACGGAGGTAAACGAAAGGGAAACAGTATCTCAACCTGAATACCCTGTAATATATTATATTACTGTATTACTGACCCAACTACCGAGTGCGTAACTTGTCTCCTTGAAGAGGATTATTTATGTGCCGCCGACAACATTTTCTGTTAATTTTATTGAGAATCAATGAAAAAGTGGGGGGGGGGGGCGTGAATAACAAACAAAAAGGAAACTAGAGACATTGTAACAAAGTTGAATTTTTAAAGAATTTCTGAAAAAGCCAATCTCTTTAAAAAAAATTAAAAAGAAGAACATTTTTTTATAAGCATATGAAAATTTGAGAGCTTGACTTGTCATTTTGTCTGAAACAATAGCTCTATTGTTTAAAGGGTTCAATCTGGGTCTCAATAACGTTTATAAATCACTGTTATTGTTAACACGTAGTGTTATGCTTTTATAAGCTTTGTTATAAGAAAGAAAAAAACCAAGGTGTGAAAACAATAGCAAGGTTAGGCAAAGGGTTATTTAGAACACCATGTACATAACCCGGCCCAGCAAAATTAATAGGTTATGTATAGGTCCAAGTCGTACATTTCACGTCCTAAAAAGCACCCTTGTGTAACCTCGCTCATAATGTTACCTGCAGAATCACCGGTAAATACGATTTTTTCACCAAGGGTCCCAAGTTTGTCGAAATTATTCATCGCCCACATATAAGCATAGTAGACTTCTTTTACCGCCTGTGGGTACGGGGCGTCAGGAGCCAGACTGTAATCAATGGATAGGATTGGTATTTGAAGTTCTTTAGCCATGTAACGAAGGTACATCTGAAGAGAAGAAATAATACTGCTGAAATCCGAAGAAAAAATGCTATCATACTTTATTGGATGAAAATTGCATTTAGAGACATTTTAATTTCGCGGTATCCAAGACAGCGTGTGTATTTTTCGGATTAAGGCGAGACCAATTTGATTTGTTGTTCTACAGGCCCGAGCGACCCTGTTTTTGCTAAAGACGAAAAAATAATAATATCAAATCCTGCCTGTTACCATTAAAAACTAGGATTTGTAAATAGTAAAGAGTCTAAAAATCTTATTAAAATTTAAACTGTTAAAGGATTCAAGTACCTAGCGTATTTAAAATTTAAATAATATTTTAATAATCAAGGGGGAAATGTCATTGCGACCTAATTAAATGTTGAAAATTATTTCCATTGCCTTACGACCCCATAAAGTGAATAAAAAATATTTTTATTTTACCGACCGACCGACCCATTTATAACTCACGATCTGCCTGTAGAACAACAAATTAGATTGGTCTCGCCTAATTACTCAAATTTCGCAGTTTGGTCAAAAATTGCATTTCGCAGTCGAGCTCCGAAAAAACATTTTCGCGACTTTTAATTTCACAGTTTTCGAACTCAACCGCCGAACCGCGAAAATTTCATGCAATTAAAATTGAAAATAACGATGTAGACGATTTCAAATATGTAGATGTAGGCCAATTTTAAGGCCAATTTAGGAGGCCTAAGTTGAGATGCTTAAACTTTAGATCTAATAAAGATAAAAAATATCTGACCATATATGAATTCATTGAAATAAAAATAAAATTGTTTTAGTAAAATAGTCATTGAGGAAAGAAAATATTGTGTCCAATTTAATGGTAATCAAAATGAAACATTTCACAATTTCTTGGCAAAAAAGAAGAACTTGATTCCAAAAAAACTTAAATTTCAAGTTCAATATTTGCTAAGACCATTAGAAGTTCCTCCTACGAACGAATAAAGAATCCTCCAAAAAACGTGTTAAAACTTGTGCAAAATGTGAAATAGACATTAAGCAATAAATCGGATTCATTAAAATTCGAAGAAGCCTTCTTATGTTCCTAACTTTTTTGGTTTCAAGCCTTGAAATGTTCTAAATTAAAGGAGACATAAGGTTTAGGAGGTCAATTTTGGCGATTCTTTCACATAAGATAGCTACAAGTAAAAAAAACTGTTTGGAAAAAGAACGAAAAAAATTTTCTTTGTCAAGATATTTATTCTTTTATCTTTCATCGATTTGTCGCCTCCCCATTCGTACCGAATACACCCGAGAAGCATAAGTCGAGATGAAAGATTGGAAATGAGAAATAAAAATCGTACGACGTTTGGTACGAAGAGAATACCATGGAATGGATATGCAGATGATCTCATTCTGTTCCTACTGACGAGAACCGATCTCCAAAAATCAACCAATCTTATGGACGAACAAACATTCACGAAATTCGGGCTTACAATTAATGTACAAAAAACTGAGTCTATGATCCTTAACCATCCACCAGATGAATACCCAAAATCGATTATCAACCTTCGGAATACAGCCTTAAAGAACGTCGAGAATTTTGCCTACCTTGGTGCATACATTCGCTTTGACCAACCTAACACAGGCGTCCATGAGATTAACCACCGAATTCAATTAGCAGTTTGTAAATTTTCTGATTTGGGCAATTTACTTCAGAATATGAGAATAAATCTGAAAACAAGAATCAAATTCCTGAACAGTTTTGTACGAAGTACCCTGAGTTACGCTTGCCAAAATTGGAATGCGAGCGCAAACCAACTTGAACGTCTTGATGTTACATATCGTGGATTTCTTCGGCGCATGGTCCGAGGAGGATACCACTATGTCAACGAGACTGAAAACGACTACCGGCTTCGTATTACTAATGAAGAGCTCCACAACCTTTGTGGAACATCAGATCTGTCTGCTTTTATTCGAAAACAGCAACGAAATTATGTTCAGCATATAATTAGAATGCCTAACACAAGAGCAGTAAAGATGCTTGCCTTCAATAATGAGAAATACTCGAAAAGAGGCAGACCTTGTAAAACTCTGATTGACCTGGTCACTAACTCAAGTGGACTCTCTATCGATGAACTGTGCAACCGAGCACTGGAACGCAAATGAGTTATGGTTTGAATAAATTTATTATGAAGATTGGAGTGTTTTTTTGACTCCCCTATAATACTAGGAATAGTATTTGTTAAAATTTATATATATAACGGGGTCATTAATGAGATAATTAACTTTCTAATAATTAGTCTTTAGGGTGGAGTGCAGTCTACAGAGATCATAAAAGAAAAAATATATAAGGAATTCATTTATAATTACTCTCAGGTGCCAAATAAAGTTCCAAATTTTTAATAAAAAGGGGGGACCCTCGCGTTTATTCGGCACCTGAGAGTGTTTACTTTAAGTTTGGTTGGAATCTCAACTGTTGAAAACACTGATATAGGAAAAAGTAGACTTAAAACAGACTTTGCTTTGGTATTTAAAAGAAACTTTGTCAAAAATAAACAAGAAAACCTAATAATGCAAAGGGGTTTAAAAATAAATAAATTAATAGATCCCCTCCCATTTATTCGGCACCTGAGAGTATGTACTTTAAAAAAGTTTGCAAAGTAATGACCAATATTTTCTGGATATTAGAAGGGGTGGTCAGGATTAACAAACCTGATGGTACACAGACTTTGTGATTTTAAAAATTGCAGAATGTCAATTATTGCAAATAGAAAACCTTCTTTTCTAAGTATATACATCATAAACATTTTAAACTTATTTAAACTACTGTACAAGAAAGAATTCCCCCTAGAAATTCAATGAACTGTTTCTTGAGTTTTACTATTTCAAAATTTCAGGAGAAAAAAAATGAAACTACGTGAGGGTGAACCACCAGATTGGAATGAACATGAGAATTTTGGTCCATTATTATTGAAAGAGTTTGATCATCATCCTGGAGATAATATCATTGATAAAGCTGTTTTCTTTGGTTCCAAAGGGTTAATAGTTGGTAAATATTTTTGCATTTATATTTTCACTAAAGTTTATTTTAGAAAAATTGGTTGAAGTCGGACTCGTGCTACTTTAATTGAATAAAGTTAAACCTTTGCAAATTTTACGACTTTTACCCTTTTTCGGGGAACTAAATCATGACATCCCCCCCCCTTAAGAGAAACATTTTTTGCTTTCTAAAGTTTTTTAAGGAACTGGAATTTTAGGGGGACTAGGGCTCATGTAGGCTACGTCACAAGTTCCTTCGTTCAGAGCGTAAACTCCTTCTCTTCGGACTATGCGCTTTGCTCTTAAAGTGAATATAAAACAGCAAGAAGTACTGCACATGCGCATTACGATTTTCTTTTGAAAACAATAAAACAATAAACTGCGTCGACCAATCGGTTTTAGAAGATTAAAATGTTTATTGATAAATTTCTTCTGTTAAATAAAACCTTTATTTCAATATCTGTCAATCAAGGAAATTGTTAACCTATAGAAGATTATTTACAAATCTCAGAGGGGTCATTATTGGCCAAGCATATGAAAGCCTGTAGACCAAGAGAAAGGCCTAAAAGCCTGGAGCTCTGTCTATCATGTAGTTTAGAGCTCATGCGAATTTTGCGAAAGCTTATCTGCTTAAAGTATCGAATTTATGTTTGTGTTACTGATTTGATTTCCAAACTTAACTATTTTCTTTTCTTCAATAACGTGTGTAACACTTATATGTATAACATGTTATCTTGGATTGATCATGAAATAAATACAAAATGTTTTTATTTTAAGGTAGTCTTTACGGAGCTTTTCATGCAGCCCTGTTTGAACCAGCAGTCGGTGTCAATGGATTAGGATATGCTATGCGCCACATTGGAACATTTGGTGCTTTAACTGGTATGGTTTTAAAGTTTGTTAAATTTTTGTGATTGTTTCAGGATGAGAGTGTTTTAAGTTGGGAAACGGTACCAATTTCAGAATTGGAACTGGAAGAATAAACTTTCTTCTGTACAAAAATTCTAAAACTTGATGATACCTTATTGGTACTAATTTTCGCACGTATTAATTTTCGCGCACCAGCCAATCGTTTCAAATCATCGGTATTAATTTTCGCGCACAAAGGCCTCCTATATATCTTTTTCTAGGCATACAAATAAAAATGAAGAAATTTTTGAAGATAAATGCCACTTTCTTTCCAAAAACAAAAAAACATGGTATTAATTTTCACGCACTCCCTGCCTGCGCATAATTTCGATATTAAATTTTGGGGTTCAATTATGTTGAAAACCCTAACCATTTTATGAGGCTTATTAAAAAAGCTGGGTTTTCCTTTTGTACCTTCCAATTGTTCATAATCATAAATTCTTTTTATTTTTTATAATATCTTATTCACTAAATCGTCGCTAGAATAAGAAGGCCATAACTCCATTTTTGGACAAAATGATTTGGATTTCCAATCTGGCTTGTTTTTCTATGTTGCCCTACAACCTAATCATTAAAATGGCAGTTTTTAAATTTCAGCAGAAGAAAAAAGCCGTTAGTCTAAAATCAATTTTTCTTTTTTTGCCTTTTTCTCAAAATCAAAAAATGGATAATGGCTTCATTATTGTGATAATGTCTTTCATTTTCATCTTCATAAAACCAGGTGGTGCTGGCCTTGTGTTGGGTGCAGGTATACCCATTGCACAAGCTGTTCGAAAGAAGAACGATCCTATCGCATGGATGTGGGGTGGATTTGCTGCTGGTGCTGTTTTTGCTCTCAAAAGTAAGTTGTTTTTAATCATCAATCAGTGGTAAGTTGATGTCCTAATTGGGTAAAATCTTGCCTGATTCCAAATTTACTTGATTGTTTTTTTTAATATAATGTGGTTGAAACTGACCATTCTTTGGAGCAAAGTTTTAATTCCTTATTATTCCTTTTATCTTTTTTCCATAAATTAAAAGGGTGGATTATAGTTGATTATGTACTTTTTTTCAATTCGCTCCATTGGACTTTGAATCGGGGTACTCTTTCGTGCTTAATTGTAGGGGGGTCGGTGGTCTGAGGAAAAAACACAAAATGGGAGGTCATAGTAAAGTGATTTTGGGGTGATTTTGCTGAAAAGCCTTGGGGAAATGAAGGTTTTGGCGCATTTTTAGAACAATTTATGACCCCTCATTATAAAATGTTTTTTGGTTAAAAAAATTTAAAAAATGCAATTTGACCCCTACAATTTATAAGCACACCAGAGTAACAACTGTCTCAGCAGTTGTCTCAGCATACTTTCTTCTAACAAGTCCTGTTTTCTTCTCTTACAGGTGGTCGTTTTGGTCGAGCTATTCAATACGGTTCTGGTATGGGATTGTTCTTAGCCTTCACCAAAACTATTGGCACATACCAACGACCTTACGTTGATCCTTGGGCAAACTTACGAAAGCCCAAACCAGACACATTACCACTGTTCGATAAAGACGGTAATATGTACACACACAGGAGACAATGCGCAGAAGATTTGTAACTTCTCTGAACATTTGTCTATTATATTTATCAATTATAATTTTCTTTTTTTGTAAATTCTTTTAATTTGAAACAACGTTTTGCCACCGTAAAAACAATCCCTCAAAGTTTGTTTCTGTTTTTTTGGCCAATATAAATTACCTGTTTTCACATAACGACAAGCTTTTATTTAAAGCTGGAGCGAGCACGTCATATAATACATCTACCAAATTGAGTCCATGTCGTTCTTTAGTACAAAAGTCTCAAAAAATTGCTTGAATAAAAGAGACTAATTTTTGTCTCGATGTTTCGTTCTCTAAACTCTTTTATGAGACTTTACTACGGAAAACTTCAATGGGCTCAATTTGGCAGCTCCATACCCTCGTAGAGGTGCTGAGTCTGAATTTCACGCTTTTTTATAAGAATGATGTTACATGATGAATATTCTTAACTTTTTTGGTCAAAATCGTCATAAAATATTATATTACATAATTCTTAATAAGCTTATTATGTTCTTGTCAGCAGTCTCGTCAGCAGACGTTATCATGTTGATGAAATTAATTTACAGACCAAGAAAATCAAGAAAAATGCAACCTTGAAAAAGCCCAGTATTTTTCATATAGGACATTCTTAACTTTTGTGGTCACATTCCTTTTCTTATCTATTTGGTCCTCGATTTCTTTTTTATCAGATCGAAGGATTGGATGTAGAAACGACTGATAACCGTTGGAAATTATACAAAAATCTGCTTTCACAAACAACCAATCAACAACAAGTGGATGGTTTAGAAAAGTTGCTTCGTTCTTGGCCCGCATTCAGGTATTATTATTATTTTTCTTTACGACAAAATACAATCTAGATATTTTCGAGCTCATAATGACTCGAAACGTTTTTTGCACTTTTTTAATTTCGAGTTATTTCGAGTTAACAACTCTAAATGCTTTTTTGCAATTTTCATTTAATTTGAGTTATTATCTCGAGTGGAAAAAGAAATTTCACAATTTTTCGATTTTTTCACTTAAAAAATGACGTCATAATGTTTAACTCGAAACCTTCCGATTTGAAAACCAGCGCCCTACCACTTCGGCCGTAAAGCTCAATTCAGTTTTATCATTGTCACATCGTTGAAAAGAACACATTTTTAGTTTCAATATTTTGTATTAAGATGTGGACATAACAACGAAAGAATTCTCAGCAGGTCCACAACATTATTCCATTATTCCGACATTGTTTCAACAACTTTTTTTCGGACGTCAAAACAACGTTTGTTAATTATGTTGAACGTTCTGAGCCTACTGGGAAATTTCATTTATCTCTCATAAGCTGGATAGCACTTTTTTTAATTTCATAAAAATTGAACAAAATCCCAAAAAAAAAAAAGGGTTTATAACATAAAAATATTAAGAACAAAAATTAAGAACTCATGTCGGTCCCACCAAGTAATTCCTTCATTTAGTACTTGAAAAAGACATCCAGGATGTTTAAAATTTTCAATTTCCTCCGATATTCATGGGGTAAGAATTTTAAGACCAATAATATCCACATTTTTGTAGAAGTTTTTATAAGATGCTCATATAATCGGTTATTCAAAACAATAGAAATGACGCGTTCTTTAGAAAAAGGTCATAAAAGTTATTCTCTGAATGGTTAAGACCAAGAAAATCCATGTAAAATGCTCAACTTGACCCGATATCCAGGGGTTCGAAATTTTCAATATCCTAGGATATTCAGGAGGTAAGAATTTGAAGGCCAAGGATATCCAGGGGGGAGGGTTCGAAATTGTCTACATCCTAGGATATCCAGGGTGGTTGGTGTTAAGAAAAATCAACATCCCCAACAGGGAAAAGGGGGTGTGGATTCTTTCTTGAAAATCCCATTGTTTGAACACGAGTATAATTGAAGACGATGTCCAATTTCACAACAGTTTTGTTTTCCTTCGAATTTTCATTGCTGTGGATTTCAAAGCAGCATATTGACCACGAAAAACGTCCCAAGTAATTCCTTGATTTAGCTCTTGTAGTTGTTCAACGTGAGAATATGGTGCATTAAAATTCACTGGTGCACATGCACCAAACCACCATCCGGATCTATATAATAAGTGAAGAAAAAAAAACCATGATTAACAAAATAATTTTTTTCGGACTACACACGTTTTTTTTATTAGACCATAGCATAGTTTATAAGAACATTGAGGTTGAGATTTGTTCGAAAATTAAGAACAGCTTAAGAACATGCCAAGGCTGAAGTTAAGAAAATTAATTTCTTTCACAAGCATTTGAGGATTTTTTTTAACGCTTTAATAAAAAGGTGTTTTTACGGTTCTCTCGAAACAATGTATTTTTCTTTGTTATTTGGGTTCAAATGTTAAGAACATGTTAAGAACACTTGAAGCTAGACCGATTCTCTGTTCTCCTTGAGTGTAGAAACCAAGGCGACGCTAAAGAAACAAAATGTAAATAAGTGACACTGTCCCGGTTTCTACATAAGGCAATTTTTACTATTTAGTGCCGTCGGACGGAAGCGATCATTTTTCAAACAGACCCTGTAGCGAGTTTTACGTAGCATATATAATTGTAAGTTTGTATGTTTTCTGACCTGTAATAATCTGCGCAATGCATATTGCCAGCCTTGTCGTTATCTTCGTCCAGTGTAGAGAAGGATTTCATTGTCATGTCCTGCCATGGCGTACAAAGGGTGTCACTCCCTTGGCAATCCAACCCCTGCATTTCGTATTTTGAGGTTTCGGGTCTCAATGAAAATTTGCCGTATTGGATCGATGCTCTTTGGCCGTCGAATCCAGTTGCCTCTGCAATGAGCTCAGATTGGAAATGTTGAGTGTATTGGTGAACGAATTCGTTACCCAGCCAGTGTTCACTGTAAACGTCACCAAAACCTTCTCTATACGACGCCCAATCTCGATTGAAATCAAGAGAACCGTCAAAACGTTTCTGCATGACAATCCAACCACCTCCCTCTGTTGTCATATCGCAATATACTTTCCTTCGGTAGCCGTTGAAATTGATGTAGTAGACGCCATCTTTGGTGTAACCAAGACGACGCCAATCCAAACAATCCATTTGAGGGTTGGCTTTTGGAGCTGAGATCAAACTTCCTGGTGAAGGTGTTAAATGCTTGTGGAGATCACCAACGAAGTCATACAAGGAACACGTCCAGACCTCATCTTCTTGTTTGGCGAGTTCAATAAAACAGCATTTTCCAGGCTTTCTTTGACACAGCATATAACATTTTGATTTGCTGGACATGGTATGTTTCAGATATGGCTGCAATCCAGTGATAGAGGCACCGTCTTCTACAGCTTGGAATCTCATCTGATGACAGCTCACCACTATATAGTCGACGCAAAACAAAAACACAAAGCCAACCAGGAATAAGTAATTGAAATCTCTCATCTCTTGTTCTTTAGGGTTTATCAACCGTTTATCCAACTTTACGATCCTTCTTCTCAGTCAAACTGCGGCAGGAAACTGTTCTCGTTAAAAGTGAAGGTACTTTTCCCAATTTTATATGTGGGAAAATTGACGCTCAAAATCTTCAAAGACAACTCTTTAAAAGACGAACAGAGGAGCGTAATGACTGCGATTTTGCTTCCGTTTATGCACCAAATGTGTTGCTCTCCTACAAGTGTGATTTTCGCTTTTTTTTATACTTGATTGAAAACAAACAGGTTTACCGAAAGCCACATTAAAAGAAAAGCAACCCTCGATTGATCTATTTGATCGAAATTTATGCTCTGATAGAATTATATTTTTTTCAATATCCCCTACACGCTTTTTTTGTAAGAACACAGTTTATAATAATATTCATGATGAAATTGGCCTAAAAAATAGATTATTTAGACACTAAAATATTTCCTCGATATATCTAAAATATTTGCTAATGATTTAGCTTATTTATTTTTCTTGTCTTTCAATTAAATGGTTTTTATAGTTCTCTTTTTCTCTTGACTGAGAGGCTGATAAGAATTTAAGAATGTATTAAGACTATATTACCTTATTGGTACTAATTTTCGCGCAATTTCGCGCAGAGGCCCAAAAATGCGCGAAATTTAATACCGAAATTATGCGCAGGGAGGGAGTGCGCGAAAATTAATACCATGTTTTTTTGTTTTTGGAAAGAAAGTGGCATTTATCTTCAAAAATTTCTTCATTTTTATTTGTATGCCTAGAAAAATATATATAGGAGGCCTTTGTGCGCGAAAATTAATACGCGCGAAAATTATTTTTTCTTGATGCGGGAAAATTAATACGCGCGAAAATTAGTACCAGTTAGGTAAGATGATTTCGACCAAAAAGTTAAGAATATTTATCATGAAACCAAAAGCATTATTTTTATAAAAAAAATTCAAATTAATTGCAACACATTATCCTTCTTTTGATTTCCGAAACAGATTTGATTTTTTTGCCGCCAAATGGACTCGCCAAATATCGGCAACTTTTTGAAAATCTTTAATTGTTGAATATTTTATTTTACTTTGACTTATTGAATATGGCCTAAATTATTGATATTGTTTGTACACATTTTGTTTTGTAAGTGTTTTTCTCACAGTTGCATTATTAATTTTAAAGTGGTTGGGATTAGATTTTGTCTCTTTAGGTGTGGGTGGATTTACCCGAATCAAAGTAAATTTGCCGTCTACTTGTTTATTTTTGGTTCTTAACGTGTGTGCAAAAAAATTTTCAAATTAAGTTCCTGCCAAAATTAATTTTCCAATTAGTTAGTTAACCCAAGGCCATTTTACCAACCGTCTCTTGGCCATTCCACTTTGAAACATTTTAAACCGAAAGTTCTTTATTGAAAGCATGTGAAAAGAGCTTTCTCTAACAGTATCGAAAAGTTTTGTCAAGCTCTCATGCTACTTCGTTCCAACGTTGTTTCAACTTCCAAATACCATTCTGTAGAATTTTCTACAGAATATTTCGTCAAAGTGGGTGGTTACTTTTATAATAAATTGTTAGCAACTATGATTTTGTTCTAGTTTCATGTTTCTTTGTCCTTCTTTTTAACTGTTTAGCTTTAAACAGAGTGGAAAAGCTAGAAAAATATCCTTTTTCAGAAATTGGGATGGAAAAATCCGAAAAGAGTACACAGTTGAACCCATGTAATTCGAGGTCCTCTCACCGAAATAACGACAATTTTTCGTCAAAATACCGCAATACCGCCAATTCTTTCACAAAATACCGTCACCGACAATAAACTTTATTTATTTGATTCATAATTCTTTTAATGATACTCTGAACCACTTGGATCTGCCACACTAGCCTTCCAAGCTCAAAAATGTCTTTTTCTCTACCTCTG
>JAUJPO010071811.1:0-11673 GCA_032270745.1 Tiaropsis multicirrata
ATATGCCGTCATGGGCAAATGAATCGAACTTTCATTTTTACGCCTCGGCAAATAGGTCGAACCTTAAAAAAAAGGATGGGCAGTTAAAGGGTTTAAGAAAACAAAAGATATCCAAAAACCGCAGAAATGTCGAGGAGTTACAATAATGACGTCACTGGCGTGGTTTCAAGCTATGGTGTTTAGCATTTTGGAGGGGCATTTCGGAATCTGTGGTTTTTATTCAAAATATTGTTTTCGAGAATTTCGTCGCCCCTCTCTTCTCGGTCGCCCTAAATGATGGGTTTAGAGGGCCATCGTAAGTGCTCAAAGTCAAAGTTAAGCACTACTATATAAAAAGACCCCCTTTCTTACATTTACATACTAAAAATTATTATATGCAAACTAATTTTTTTATTGATTTAAATAGTATTAATGAGAATCTCAACCAAAGTCTCCTGGTTTTAAATTAACAGTATACATTAAGGAACAAAAAAATAGTAAACTCTTTTTTTATAAGAACACGAGTTCTATTATAAGAACATCGAGCCTCAGACTTGGAGGTAAATTTTACCAAAAACTATGAAGAACTCACAATTTGCGCATGCGAATTTTCCGAATAAAAGCTTGGATCAAGTGAAGCATTTTTGGCATATATTTAAGGGTGAGGAGGGGTGGGTAATTTGAGAAAATGTGGATCAAAGTTAAGAACATCCGAGCCTCGACCGAAATTTACTGGTCCTATCCTATCAAAGAAATATAGTATCGTAATAACACATAACGCCTGTCGTATTTTTAGTGTAACATGAAGGTGATATGTTTTCGTGTTCCTTTTATATGAAAACGTTTACACGACAAAATAAATTTATGACAAGAATTAATGAAGTTCAGACAGTATTGTCAATTCAATTTTCAAAGAAGCTTAGCATAAAAGTGCGAGACGAGTTTAAGTCTCTCTCTTTTTTTTTTCTTTTTTTTACATGCTGTAACATGTCTTAAGTATTGAATACTGTATATTACAATACTTGAAAGTGCCTAAGGTTTTAGATCTTAGCTTTTCGCTATACAAGCAATCTTTATTATAGTTTACTGGAATACTTAGAGGCAAAAAAGCAGGGTACCTTTTTCGGATTTTGTGAATCCCTGGTAGGGTCGCGCAAAAACACGAAAGTGGATATTCCCTCCCTGATCATCTGATACTTACTTAAAGTCATACATATTTATTTATACCCAATATTTCCTTAGCATTAGGTAATATTTTTTTATTCGATTTTTATTCGATCGTATTTCTAACGTTTTTCCTTCTAACGTTTTTCCTACTTTGAATTTGATGGATTGCTTACTTGCACACAGACATTTGTTCATTCATGTATCAATTTTCATAAGCTAAACACGCAAAAGGGTGATTTTTCTCCCCCTCCTAAAAATATTAGATTCAAAATCTGTAATAAGCTCTAGGGGTCTAGTTCGTTCTAACGTCTAAATGTTATAAAATAAGTGATGAATGAATATTGAGTGTGAATGGATGAAAATTAGAATAAAAAAAGTACTTAAAATGCTAATGGTATCAGGGTCGAATGCAGGAGGTATCTTAAAGTGTCAAGGAGAGTATTTAGTTTCCATGTAAAGGTAGGATAATAAGTGCACTCTACCACTCTAGAGAGAATTATGCCTAGACTTAACTCTGCCTTGCCAATGTCGGGTATATCCGACATGGATGGGCTACAACTCTATTTTCAACTTGAAATCTTAATTTTTGCCCTTTCCTTGATGGAAATAAAATGCGCATTTAGTTTGCAACACAAAAGATTTTGGAATTTTGGTGGTTTGGAAGAGATTTTGACCTGCTTGAAAGTCAAAAACATGCCAAAGGTTTTGACCGTCTTTGGGCGTTTTTGGTTGGCCATATTTGGACAAAGAGTGAACGAAAATACAAGAAATTTTATTCAGTTGCACTAAATTCTATCCTTTAGCTAATAGAATTGAAACAGGAGTGGTTTGAAATCTCACCACTGGGAAGTTTAACCTCAAGTAAGTTATGGTTCAGGAGATATTGGCGTTTTAAGTTTTTCGGTTTGTCCTTGCTCATTTTAACATTAATTATGAAAATTTTAGACTGCAGACGGCTAGACGTAGACGTATCATCGAGATTTCAATCATTATAGAGTTTCTGAAATGGTTGCGGTTCAAATATTTAGCAATTATATTTGCACAGCAAAACTTGATGCCCTTTATTTTCCAAAATTCAAACGGTATTTGTTTTCTATTGTTCCAATATGTCAGAAGGTGTACCCTACACAAACAACATTTGACTCGTTTCTTGAGGACTTAAATTGACAATGATATAGACATCTTTACCCACAGTAAACACAAAACGTCATTTTTTGACGTTAGAACAACGTCAGCTGAACGTAACTTCAACGTTAAAACGTTTTATAGACGTCAACGTAACATTGAAAAGTCATTTGACTGCTGAGAAGGCGTGTTTAAGGGTTCAAGAGGGTCTTCTACGAAACTGGTTTGTTATTCATTATTGTTGGCGAGATAGAAAAATCAATCAATCATTTTTGTGCACTTTTAATACTAAAACTAAAATGTTTCACCTCGCCGTAATAAATTCGCGATTTTTAAACATATTCCTTTTTTTAAACAAACGCTGCTAGTCAACGTCAGTCAAACATCCAGGGACTTATCATAAGGGGAACATCCATAGGGAATCTTACCATATTTCAGCCACGATGTGAAATTTAAAGAGGTTACTAGAGATGTCCAAATTGTGCAATGGTTCCAAGTTACTAGCATCTCAGAATTTTATTAAATCTTGCATACCATAAATATTTTTAAGCTGAAATTTTTAAAAACTTGTTGCGACGCAAAGTTTATGGAATATGTTTTAAACATTTTAGTTTAGCTTGAAGCTTGACGAAGCTTGGAAAAGGGATAAGATCTTTTAATTTTTAAATTTTTAAATTTTATCAGTTAAGCACACGCACGTATTTCATAGTTGGATGTAGCGGCTGATTCTATAGAACACATAACGGGATGTTTTGTCAAGATAATACGACATCACTTATAAAGATGCCATACTGTCTGCACACCACGAACCAAGTCTAAAGGCGCTGTTTTATATAATATAATTTTCATGCTGTGCTTCTGTTTTATAGTATTTATCTCACAAGGAACTAACTTCCCAGTCGGCATGGGTTGTGTGATGTTGAAAACAAGCGTTCCGTCGATTTAAAAAAAAACTCATCTGTTTATTACATTTACAGTGGAAAATCCCCCGTCCTTTTAATGCCTTGTTAATAATGTGTGTCATTTAAAAAATAAACTTTATGACGTAATGACAACATCCTTAATTCATTACGTAACCTTTTCTACGAAAACATCCCAAAAAGTTTTATATTGTTTAAAATTCAAAATTATTACTGGCAAACACCCGGATTTTTAGATTTGTGTGGTTTATGAACTCTTTATTCGTGTCTCAGGAGTGGCGGGCCAGACGTTCGAAACGTTTGTTTATTTCTACAAAGTTTAAAGTTGGATCTTTTAAAGTTGAAAGAATGTCATCGATTCGTGATAGGTCCAAACAACGTTATTCCAACGTCAGAACGTCAATTAGACGTTAAAACAATGTTGGAATACCCTTGTGTTCCTGCTGGGTTGCGCCATATGGGTACGCTGTCAAAAACCCGGATTGCCACTAATTTTATTATTAAAAATCCGAAACTAGTGGCCAACAACCGGTTTTTTTTAACCATTACGTAATGAATATCATGATTAGAAAATGGTATCAATTCGAAGTATCCCAGTGTACAGACTCCCTCTCAAACACGCTTCACTAATTCAACAGCTCAGTAGGACTTAATAAATTGATTTATGGTGAACCCCTTACCCAGCAACAGCAGACACAAGACGTTTTTTCAACATTTTTCAACGGTTTTTCATCGTCTTTACGTCTTTGTTTTAACGTTGAAAAGACATCGAAACAACGTCTTACGTCTGCTGGGTATTGATATATTCTTTGGGATCTTGTTATTAATTAATTCGATGATTTGATGAAGTGATGGGGTTTAATTAAATTGGACAGGGCTTTTGTCGACACACCATACTAAGAGATCTGATATCATTAAATCCGATCATTCATATGCGATATCGGTGTTTTATGTGTAGCTGATGGAATACCCTTTGACTTCAAACCCTCTTTAAACCCCCAGGGAAGAAATCTCCCTGGAGTCAAAACTGAAAATTGGTTGTGTCTCCGTAGGGCACTATATAATTACTGACCCCTTCACTTTTAAAATCGACTAGATTCCTCTACCATTCGATATGTAAACTATCCTCACAGATGTGCCTACACAACAGTAACATTATCTGTATTGACATTTATGTTGGTAATTTTTTACTATTTCGTTAGTAACTTAAAAATGCTGCCTACGCTACAAGCAACAAAATTAAACATTGCCTTTCATATGCAATAAACCTAAACTTTTTACATAAATGTTTCTAAATTCCATTGTGAAATCGTAGCATATTAAAATTCTTAGAACGAGGGTAGTTAGATTAAATATAGCCTGCAATAAGGATTTTTCTCTCCCTCGCCTACGCAAATTGCGCAAATTTTGGGTATTTTTGTTTGAATGGTTTGATAGAGACACCAGCAGGCACACAACGTTATTTCAACATTGTTTCAACATCCAAATAACGTTCCGTGCCTTCTGGAAACTGTCCATCGAATAATTTATGTGTTAGATTATTTAATTGACTTTGAAAAGCCTCAAGTTTCTAAGTAAGTACGAAAAAAGTGACATCCGAGTATCTTTCGCGTACACAAACGCACACACAGCCAAAACAGATCAAATAACGTTGGTGGTATCGAGCCGCATTTAGAATTTTGGACAAGGTCCAATTTTTATAAGAATGGTAAGACACCCTGCCAAGACTGCTAAATAAATTATTGTTTTTTATCAGGAGAGGTACTTTCAGTAGATGAGACCTTCTCTGTTAAGTAAACATTGGATTAGCTTATTTAGGTACTTAAGAGGACATCTTTAAAAAAATAGCTTTATATGGTAAAAAATGATTGATGATGAAAAACTCATACCTTTTTGTAGATTTGTAAAACTAGCATTAGGCCCCAGTCACCTAACCTGATATTTTCTATCGGTACGCTAAAGCTCTAAAGACACGACGAAACAGACCTTCTGACAAATTTGGTTTGTGTTTTGTGTGGGGACCGTGTTCATTTTAAAATTCGGGGAGTCCGGACACGACCTATTACGAATTTTCAAATGAAGCGCCAAAAAGAGAAAAAGAAATAATTTTGAGCAGAATGGCGCAATTTAAAAAGTTGTATCACTAGACACTGCGTTAATTCCTCAGATAGTTATTTTCATCGCGTCTTTATAGTGTTAACGTATCGATAGAAAATTCACCATCTGATTATCAGGTTACCAGTCACCCCGCAATTCACGCATTCGCGGAATTTTATTTTGAAATTCACGCAATCCCGACTTTCCAAAATCGGGGAAACTTTCACGTAAGTCTGGGAAAATTTTGCAATTTACGCATCGAAAATTGACTTCTGTTGGCAGAACACTTTCAAAAGTAAAACTTATTTACATCAACCTTGAAGGAAGGAGAACATTTCTAAAAGTCTACAGACCTCTTCTTCAATATTTTACCTTAACATTTTCCGTAGCTGAGAACCTGAATCGATATATTACAAGTTCTCTATAAGTTGTATAAACAAACAGATTTTCATTGCGCAAGATATACAAAGGTACTCATTTGGTGGGACCACTTACTGTAGGTGATATCCAGACTTTAAATGTCATTCAATTTCTGCAAACTTTGTGAAACAAAGTTAAGAACATCCGAGCATCGGCCGAAATTTCCTGGTTCTTATAAAAAAGACCTAACTTAACAAAAAAATATGTAAGGGGATCATTGGCAAATACGAGATACACGCCAACTTGCACAACCCAAACCATAAGCATAATTATTAAAAGGTTTAATGGTGTGCTTTATATTAAGATTCCAGTTGCCTTAGTAATTATAAATCGTTTAATTAGTATAATTACCTCGTCATTATCTTTGGCCATTCTCTACAGATCTTAACCTCTGATTATCCAATATATTGCTTTGGTGATAAGAGCTTCTTTTAAAGTGATCGAGAATAACAATAAATCACCGACTTTCATTTTCAACCCCTTTAAAGGTTTATTTTTATAAATCTTCAATTATAAACGTTTTTTTATAAGAACAAAGTATATAAGAACATTCGGCATCGAGGTCAAAAAATTAAGTACATTTCATTTGAAGGCTTTAGAGAATCAAAAGTTTTTGATTTTATACGCATGAATTAAAAGACTTCATTAAGAACATTTTAAGAACATTTTAAGACTTGAAACCAAAAAAAGTTAAGAACATTAGAAGGCTTTTTGAATTTTAATGTTCATATAAAAAAATCGTGTATGCCCTATCGTTGAAAACACGTCAGTCACCATATGGATAACATTTTTGAGGCTCAAAAAATTGGGAAGTGTATGTACCGTCATCCAATGAATCTCTCCAACAGACACATGACGTTTTTTAAACATTCTTTCAACGTCCAAATAACATTCTGACGTTGAAACAACGTTGTTTGGACGTTGAAACAACATTCCCTGGCTGCTGGGCTAGTATCCCCCACCCCCCTTGTCTGTCAGAAACGGTGGCCTGTGTCAGTCATAGTCTACACCAGTAATGAAATTAAAGATTGAGTTTTATTTCTAATTTTATATATTAAAAAACTCGAGCAATTTAGAGTTGTCGTCTTTTTTACAATAATCAATATATACTACATAACCCGATTAAAAATAACCAATAAATTATCAATAATATTAAATAAATAGAAAAAAATGTTGTACCTAATTGTAAATCATAATTTTTGTAAAACTCGATTGCGTTTGCCATTCGAATTTCTGTTACTCGATTACACTCTGAAAAACAGATTTCCGTTTTCTAACTCTACTTTTCTTTTCCTTGTACCTCTCATATCTACATTTCAACAATTCAAGAGCAAAATCATACAGCTCTAAATCCAGCTCAAAATGCTCTCGCCGCGTCAAAATTTGGTCATCGGTAAAAATGGCTCCTTTGTTGGATGCCAATGCAGGTTGGATGATTTTGGATCTATTGCCACGGTATCCTAACAGCTCCATGCTTTCATCCATCATTTCAACAACACCAAACCAATGGTAGCGATGTTGTAGATTGTATTTGGCAATCTTAAGAATTTCGGTCTTGTTTTCAATCTTGGGTAGTGTCCGACATAAGTGGCTTTGTCCGGCAACCACTCGAGTCATGTGATTATCACCAGCGTATAACTTATCCTCATGGATGAAATCAAGGGATTTTCCACCGCCGTATTTTATGGCGCTTTTCAATCGTTTGACAGGGTTCCTCAGCATAGTATACCTTCGAACACACTTGACACTTTTTGGCATTGGGACCTCAGTGATCCCATAATCAACATGGGTACCCATATAGTTACACGCGTTAGGAAAGATGTTTTTGAAATCGCTCTCAAGCCCAGCTCTACTTCTACGATTGAAACAATAAATAGCATGACTAAATTCAGTGCGTGCTTTCTTTCGATTTTCTACATTGCAGCTCTTGAGGCCGAAGACTTCGACTACCGCGTTATCGACAAAGTTGGAAGAACATTTGGGAGTGACCGTCCCAAAGCTGATTGTATTACTGTTATTGCATTCTGCATCTCCAGCATCGGGTATTGGATCATCTTGACATATACCATAAGATTGACTTGTGGTATCACTCTCAATATATCCCTCGTCTTTTCGTACAGAGCTGAATTGGAGCATAGGCGGCATATACCAATACATGAGCAATAGGATAACAGCCACAAACACATACATAAGTTGGTTCCTCATTTTCCTCATTCAAAAGTCAAATTCAAAAGTTATTACAGTTCACAAGTTTACAAATTTCCGAGGTATAATCTTAATGCATACGTGACTCTCAATGGATGTTTTTGTGCATGAGGTTTTTTTGTCCATGATCTGTTTTTTTCATTAGTGACTGACCTGTTAAAGAAATATTACATGAGAAAATTATTATGATGTTAAATGAAACGCAGTGAAAATAATTGGATTATTTTTTTAATATTTTCAGCCAATCTTAATCGTTTAAATTTTCCCAGTTGGTGTATCTCAACAGACAGAAAAGCCTCGTTTCATCTTCCCTCTCTTCTTCTAAGAAATAAAACTTTTGAAAATTTATTATTCATTATTTTTAAAAGTTAAGGTTAAGGGGATAAACTTTGGCGAGGATTAATTTTCGCGATTTTCGCGAAATTAAATCCTCGCGAAATTTTTATTTCGAAAATAAATCCCCGCGAGAAATAGGAATGTCCCAAAGAACTCCTCCTGTAATTTTCATAGATATTTTCGATTTAGATTTTTTTTTCACGCACAATAAATAACACACCGAGGTGGCTCTTTTTCCACCAAGGTTTGACTTTTGCATAGTTTTTTATGGACTTTTTGTGAGTGTGGTGAGAAAAACTAGACCGGCGGTGCTTAATTAATATAATCTATTTATTTATTATTATTATCGACTGCGATATGCAATCGATAAGTAATCGATTGATTGCATATCGATTGCAATCGATAATCGATGAATAGCTTGTCAAAGAATTGTGAGCATCGATTTCTTATCGACTATAGACCGATGCTATTGACTCTTATCCATATTTAATCAATCGATTGCAATCGATAATCAATTTCATCCTCATTCCAGTCTGGGAAAACACTTGCATCCAAATTTCCTTGAGGTTTTCAAAATTACACCGGACGGCTTAATTTATCGTAGGGTTTTGGTGGACCATCAGGGCAGGGTGACCACACCAGAGCAGATTTGACCCGAGTAATTGTAATGTAAACCACTTGTCTGTGAGCATGGAGCCCCCTTGTGCAGAACCGATCAAAAACTCGTGGATACAGACTATTAAAAAGGCCGATTTCTCAGGCTCCTAAAGTCTAATCTAATAAAGTTGCAAGAATCTTGGAGGTCAGGTTACTCTTTGACAGCTTTCAATCATTCCCCTTACCACTCCAGGATAGCATCATGATCCAGTATTTCCCGATCGACTTAAAAAAAAAAAATTCAAACTTTTCCTTCAAAACAAAACAAAAACATTCGAATCTCGATGATCGAATCATTCGAAATAGCTTTGGTTTAGAACATTGAATGTCTTCTTTTTTTTCTTTTTTTTTTGGGAAGATGCCGTATGCGTGAACGAATGAAATGAAGGAAAATGAATGACTAAAATGACAATAATCATTTCGGGATATAAGGCCATGAAAGCTAGCATGTCTAAATGACCAAATATTTTACAATATTTTATTAAAAAACTTCTGACAAAACTATGTCTAGAATGGATGGACAGTAGGTGAAAACCCTTCTCTAATCTAAAATTTAAAAAGGAATTTCCTATTATATATTACCTAGAAAAGAGTAGTCAGATTTCTAGTTTTATTTTGATGTTGATGTCGAGGTTGATGTAGTAATGCAAAGAATGTCGATATTAACAATTCTAACTTTCTTTCACAGTATTGCATTTATGCAACGGAAAAAGGTTTGACAAAGTGGTCGGGAATGTGGTACAAAACTCTATTCAGTGATACCCAACAATTTTTCTGTCATTTAACCTCGCAGGGGTTCATTGCGCGCCTTTTGACATATGTATTATATGGCTCGAAATATAACTGGCTGTAGCGCCATAAAAAATTGTCGAATAGCGCAAAGAGATACCCTGCCCTGGGGACAAAGTTGTTTGACACTTACCATCAATGGATCTGCTGTAACAAAAAAGCGAAAATGTAAAAACAGTAACAGTACAAATCTCTACCTCTTCCTCGCATTACTGGCCATACTAGTTGAGACGCAAAGATCTTTCTAGCAGTACCAGTAGCTTTTAAACATCAGAACATATTTTTTAAATCAAATCAAACAACTCTGTTCTCTCTGCTCTCACTCTTGTACTAAAAATTATTTTTTCAATAATCGCTTCAACGTTGGATTACTTTTCACCTTGGTGTTTCAATATAAAACTCACATTCATCAATAAATCATTACCCCTCTTTCTTTATCGTCCTTGTATTAATAAACTGTTGAAATTTTCATCCTTTAATATCCTTTTTCTTTATTCCTTGCTTGAAAAATCCAATTCAAAAAAATTCAACTACACAGCCAGATACCTCCACCAGACACACAACATTATTCCAACGTTCTTTCAATTTCCAAATAACGTTCTGACGTTAGAACAACGTTGTTTGGACGTTTAAACGACGTTCAGTGCCTGCTGGGCAGTGGGTACAGAGATGCTTTTAGAGAATAATGCTGGTGACTTTTTTTCTTTTCTACCATAATAATTTCTATTAGATATCTATAAGTTACAGTTTAGCTCAGGTCTCGATTGAATCGTGATAAGATCTTTGGTTGAATTGCGATAAAATCTTTTCTAAAATTCATATTCTTGTAAAAGCTGATTGTTGGACTCCTTTCCAAAGCATTAATGCGAGACTTCATAATACGCGAGTTACGAGTTGCGTGTTGCAATTAAAACTGCGAGTTGCGAGTTGGTTTTTGCGAGTTGCAAATAAATCTGCGAGTTGTGTGTTGCAATTAAAACTGCGAGTTGCAAGTTGCAATTTGAAATCACGAGTTGCAATTTTAATCCACGAGTTGAAAAATGTAATTGCGAGTTGCCTTATTTTTAATTTTTTACGATGATCGAATATAATTTTCTATATTTCTGAGTTTGAGTTATGATAGTACGAGTTAGGCAAATACAAAGGACTTTTAGAGCTTCTATTTTGTCAAAAGTTACTGTTAATTCGTCATTATTTTAAAAAAACTATAAAAGAGAATAGTAGGGGATGAGTTTTCTCCTCCTTTTGATTACAACTGCTTACCTTGAAATTGACTGCTACTAGTCCATTAACAAAAATAAAACATCAAGCAAGTAATGGGGGGGGGGGGCTACTCTACCTACCGGACGTGCGGCCCTTAAGGGTCGGTTAAGGGTCCGATTTTGAAACCCCGATTTCTGTCCGAAGGTACGGTAGTTTCGAGATCGAGTGATCGAGTGATTTTAAATTTCAACTCGTGATTTCAAATTGCAACTCGTGATTTTAAATTGCAACTCGTGATTTTAAATTGCAACTCGTCGTAACTCGCAGATTTAATTGCAACTCGCAACTCGCAGATTTATTTGCAACTCGTAAAAACCAACTCTCAACTCGCAGTTTTAATTACAACACGCAACTCGTAACTCGCAGTTTATAAATCCTCACTAAATGACAATGTTAGAAATGTTCTTCTAAACACTCTATTATGGATTTGAAACCAGCCCTTCATGTGACTTTAGAGGTTTAGGAATGTATTTTGCGCATTGAGTCCAACTAAGAATGAATTGAATGCGTCATAAGAAATTAATTTTCTTTTTTTATAGACGAGTGGAAAAAACGATACGAGAAAGAAAAAGAGAAAAATGCAAAAATGAAAGTCATGTTAAAGCATCTTGAACAAGAACTGGCTCGTTGGAGAAAAGGTATTGATTGATTGATTGATTGATTGATTGATTGATTGATTGATTGATTGATTGATTGATTGATTGATTGATTGATT
>JAUJPO010071822.1:0-11672 GCA_032270745.1 Tiaropsis multicirrata
AACATAATTTGTAAAAAACATTGTTATCCTTTCGGAGAGGCAGAAATGCCTGTGAATTGTAAATCTTTAAATAAATAGAAACGGAGTTCATTGATATATCATCAACCTTTTCAATGTCGCTCTCTCACCCATTGTGTCCTTCTTTTACTTTAAATACTACAATAACTTTTTCTTGCAGGAATGGCGATGTTTTCATCACTACTATGGTTGACGCGTAAAGAAATGAGGTTATCATCACTCGCACAAAACCTCGTCGATCATGATAAAAATTCGGCCGTTGTAAGTTTTAACTTTTTATACCGTATTTCCTCAAATAAGCGCCGCGGTGCTTTTTAAATTTTCGAGATTTAGGTGCAGCGCTCTTTTCAAATTTTTTATTTCCTACTTTATAAAGGCCTGAGATATCAAAGAAACAAGCATATTTTTCTCGAAATTATGTAGGTTTCAATCCACAAAACATACCACACTTTAAGTTCTTGACGTATTTAGAATTAGATGTGGAAGAATTTACTAACAAAAAATCTATAGAATTCAAATAAAACACATACTGTCTGTACTACTTTGTACATACTCATGCTCGGTATAGCGTATTTCTAAAGCGTGGCTTCGAGTTCCTTTATTCTGGCTTCAGTGTAAAATCTGATTGCGACGAGAGGGATTTTTTTTTTAACTGCCGTCTGTTTGTCATGAACATAGTCATTTTCCCAAGGGACTCTATTATTTTTAAGCGGAGTGTTTTTGTCCTAGAGAAGAGTTTCTCACCCAGAGCGTCTTCCTTCTTACATCTACAAATTTAAAAGACTTTTTTCTTTTGTAGGCTTGGTGCGCCATGGCAAATTGCTTCAGTTTACAGAAAGAACACGATCAAGCAATCAAATACCTCGAACGAGCTATCCAGGTGAAAGTCTGGAGAATACCCTTTAAGTGCTGTCAGTTTTGCTATCGACCCAATTTTCATATAATCTCACCCATTTTTGGTCGGTGGAAATGCACACTCAGGTGTAACACAAAAGATTTCCAAACTTGGTCTTTTTCAAGATATTTTATCTTAAAAGTCGAGAGTAGGAGAGTAGGATGAACGAGTGTCTGTAGAAATGATAAAAACGTTTTGAGAATTGCTCATATTATAGTAAAAAAACCTAGACTAACTTTTCACTGTCGGAGACCTAGTCTGGACGACTATAAAGTAAGGGATATGAGATATTGAAAAGAAAATTATTGACTACAAGACTACACGAATACAGTTATAAGTTTATACACAAACTACCCTCGCTGATAAATTCTGCCGTATCAAATAAAGTTACGTCATAAAAGACTCCAGTCTCTAGGAAACCAAACTATCAATATGAATGATGCTTTATAAATTTTATTCTTTCATGGTTGTCTTATACTTATATATTTATTTTTGTCTCGTTTTTTTTTCAGTTGAAACCCAACCTAGCGTACGCATATACCTTGCTCGGCCACGAATATGTCTTCACGGACGAAAACGAACGCGCCTTATCATGTTTTCGGTCAGCTATTCGCTATAACGAACGACATTATAACGCATGGTAAGTTAGTTTAGCTTATATTTGAGATTGGTTTTCTGTATAATGTGGGTGTATTCAGAAAACACTTTCCCCAAGAATTACAAAATTAACCTTTTCAGGTTATTAAGAAAAACTGGACAAACCAGCGAGACTTAGAAACATTTTCGGTCCGTGAATATTAGTCTTCGTCAAAATAAGGTGCCTTTTTAGCTGCAACCATAATGTTTGGTAACTAATTCTTATTCTTTTTGACAGGTACGGTATAGGAATGATATATTACAAACAAGAAAAATACACATTAGCAGAACAACATTATCAAAAAGCACTCAACATACACCCAAAACATTCCGTCCTTCTCTGTAATCTGGCCGTTGTAAGTAAAAGTAGTTTTTATTCCACTTCTGACATTATGGGTGAGCTAGAGGTTTATCATCCTACCCTTACGTACGTCCATAAAAAGCCTGAAAGACCCCCAGTCTTCAAAACCACTAGTTTTTCAGCCAAAATCTCACGAGACCAAAACGCTTGCCTGAATCTTATTTCTTTCACATCTACCTTTGAAATTTCATAAATAAAATAATTGAGAAAAGGGTTCAGGGATGATTAAGTTTTCGTGTGAATAGAGTTTCGCGGAATAAGATTTTGCAGTTCAGTAGATCTTGAAACGATTTACGATCAATGACTTTTTAGGACAAAATCTTATTTCGTCTAAAATGATAAGGGACACCAAGTAAAATTCCTTTAATTTCTTTATGGTTTTGTTTTTATGGCTGCGTTTAGTTCACTCCTTGCCGTGACAACGTACTTGTTTTACTTCATTTTTCTTGAATTTCAGACGCAAAACGAGCTTGGAAAAAGCAAAGCAGCGTTAGATACACTCAATAAAGCTATCCAATTAAATCCAAAGAACGCTTTATGTAAATATCAAAAAGCAAGCATATTGCTGGCAAACTCGAGACCACAAGTAAGATCTTTCATCTTTTGCTATAAATCTGGTGATAGCATGCTTTTGTTGTGTCCATGAGTATCTATTGGCAAACCTCTATCTTTTATCGCAATGAAATCTTGTTTTGTTGGAGAAAAATGTTATGGGCCCTTACTTTTTTTTTGTTGAGCTGCTAGTTTTTTTTGCTTTTATTTTCGATCTTCAACAAAGTTTTTCATCATTTTATTTTTAAAGGGATATTAAAGTAGATATAGATGATGTAAACAAAACGTGCATCACGTGTCCTTTTATAACCATTACATAATGTTTTGATGTATCCCCTTATAGAGGTAATATTTTTACATCACAATTTTTATTTATCACCATTGATTATTTTTTCTTACTTTATCTTTACAGGAAGCATTAGTCATATTAGAAGATGTAAAACGTTTACAATCGAAAGATTCTTTGGTCTATTTCCTAATCGGAAGGGTATGCATCATAAAAACTTTTTGTTTGAAAGTACCAAAGACTCTATAGCTGAACATCATTATTTTTTCCGTAAAAGAACTTTTGAATCATCCGAAGTAGGTTATTCGGGGACGCATAGTGTCGGTAGCGGCCATACAGCAAGGGAGCCTATCTCTCTCTTTCGCTAGCAATAGACTACTGAGTGGATTTAGACTGAGTGTCACACCTGCCGTCAGCTCCCAGTAGTGACTTACTGCACAATTCAGTTTATCTGTTGTGTGCTACTCATTCTTTGAGTGGACCGGGATCGAACCTGCAACCTTTCGATTGTGAGCCACCGACTGAGCAATACTTCATTCGAACTTCACGTTCTTTCGAAAACCACGTAATCTTCAATTTAAGAACTTGTGTAAATCGAACAAATCAAATTCGAATTCTATGGTCTAAAGTGTATTTTCGAAGCCTTTTATGGATTATATACCTCTGTTTCTTTTCACACAGGTGTACCAGCAACTCGAGGAACCACATTTAGCACAAATGAACTTTTCATGGGCGTTGAGTTTGGATCCACAAGGAACGAACACCATGATAAAAGATGCAATGAACCAACAACGTTTCGGTGATCAAACCACTGTTGAAGATGAAGATGAATTCACGCTGGATGAAGAAAGTCAAACCAATGAACTACAGGATAGTGAAATGTCAGACTCTTAATGTTTTTAAGTCCTACTTTAGACGGCCGATCCACTGACGGATACAGAAGGTACTTTGACGGAGAGTGTTGCTTTGGTCCATATTCCTTATATGGAAGTCAAACACTCTCCGTTAAAAGATTTCATGTTGACTTGCCAAAAAAGGATTTCTCCTATGCAACGTCTTCACCATTTTCACTTGATTGTCAAAGTTTCACTAAATTCTAAATTTCAAAATAAATCGACCGACTAATTTAGGCCTTAGACACGCCAAAAAAGGGACACCAATTGAGTGATAGGTTGCGCAAAGGTTATAGCCCTGAAATTCTTACTTGAGGGTTTACTCAGCCATTAGTTGATCATAATATTGTTTTGTTCTAGACAAATCAATGCTTGTTATATCATTAGAATTCTCTGCGAAAGCCTGCGAAGTTTGCTTGTAAAGTCGGATGCGGGAAATAATAAGCTATTTGATTTGTTTTTCAAAGGGGGTTATGGTAACCCGTAATGAATGCCTCATTTTAGTTTATGATATATAATACCAGCATAGGTAGTAGATATTTTTAATGGTTGAAGCTTGTCAATTTGTGTATAAAATATTAAAGTACTAAATTAATTAATTGCCTTATTTTGTTTGAAGAATTTTCGAATTTTGAAATAACGAACGGATTGCTGTATTTCTTGTGTATTCTTGTATTAAAATTCGAACTCACAGATACCTACTCCTTTCTTATCATAGTTTCTGAATTAGTTAAATCTCAATTTGAATTTGATTTACTGTAAAAATATGTTCCAATAGTCTTATCTCGCAATGTTTTTGTAGAGTCTAAACTGTTTTTCACATAAAAGCGGAATTCTCGAATCTAATTGGTTCGTGATTGTACAATTTGTTTTCTAATGTAACTCGTCTGTTCTTATGAAAAAAAATAACACAGAAATTTATCCTTCTTTTAGATTTGTTAACACGCCATTAAGTTTATAGTAGTTTTTATTGTAAATGCAATATTTCTTATCGTTTTACCTGACTTCCGTTCGTGAGAGAGGAGTTTCATGCAAAATACCGCTTTCTTATTTAAATTAAATTTATTTTTCGGGTTTTTTGTTTTCTATGGTAAGAGTGGTTTGTTGGTGAGTAGAACAGCAAAAGCATGTAAGGAATCTGTTAAGCTTGCAATTTGGAAATTTGGATGACAATTATATATCAAAGCATGTCTGCTATATTGTGAGTCAGGCTTGGAGAAAACTACCTAGTAATTTTTACTAGAATCGGGGATATAAGGTTTTGTCTGTAATTAACTGGTTTGTATAAAAAGAGAACTTTTCACGCACTGTCACCAAGTTCCCGCTGTATTTTGTTTTAATTCTCCTTTTTTCGCTCTTTTTCATGAATTTTAAAATTCAAAGGCAAATTGTGGTCACAGTTTTTTATTTCTTTTCGGAATTTTATTTTTATTTCACTTTTCCAAAAATATGAGTCGGTCGGGCTCGTAAAACAACTAAAATTAAATTAATTAATTAACTAATTTGATTGGAAATGTGCCTTGATTGTTTGTTTGTTTTTTGGTAGTGAAGATAATAAACTTGAATTTTTATTTACTAAAGGTGAAGAACTTTTCCTTTGAGCTTTATGTGAAAGCTAATGCCGCCAAGAAGTTCCGAATATTTTTGAACGAGGAAATTTGCTTTAATGATGTTTAAAGTAGGCAAATAAAATTGCTTTTAATCTCTTAACTTAAAACCTGTATGATAAAAGAAACTTAAGGTGTAATGGTTGTAAGGTTGTGGATATGCCAATTTGAAACCACTCAAGTTTTCCGTAGTAAAGTCTCTTAAATGAGTTTGGAGAACGAAGCATCGAGGAACGAAGTCTCTTTTATACAAGCGATTTTTCCGAGTGACACATTGAATTGCAGACAAAATCACTGGACGTACAGAAGCATGATTCGTTAGATGATGAGAAGCAGCATATACCATAAGGGAGGTTAGTTGTGTCCATTCCAGAAGAGATATTTACTCCTGTTAATTTAAGGCTGAGGTTAGAAGTTACTAACGGCTGATGAAATTTTAATCATTTGCTCATCAAAATGAGTTAGACGGCATAGTAGAAGAGAAATGACCTGAAGAAAGCTTAAATTATATGTTTAATTTAATAGAGGGTATATACAAATGGGATGAACTATTGTGTGTGATCTTTTAGAATATTTTGCACTATATAAACATATAGCATTTTAATAAGCTTCTCATTTTAATTAGCTTATTATTAACTAACGCGTCTGAGTGATGGAATGAGCTAATCTCGCGCTTTATAGTAAGTTTTGTTCTTGTATGATGAGTGGAATCTTGTTAAATGCCGCCAATAAGGATTAGGATGACCAACAAGCTACGAAATCATGGTATGTCAGAAAAAGTTTGTTGTCAGCCGAGGGAGTATTCGGCACTCTAAAAGACAGCCAAGAAGAGCGAAGAGAAGCCAAATGTTTTGAGCTTTGGTAATCAATGGAAAGGGTTGAGAGGAAGGATACTTTGAATTAAAGCAGAGCATGTTGCTGGCAGAATATAGATGGTTGGTTAGATCAGATTAATTAAAAATGATGTGTTTATAGAATACAATTTAGTTCGTCTTGATTATAAAAGATATGTAAGTTAGTGCTGAAAATAAGTATGAACTAGTGTCAAGTTTCAGGGTTTTCTTGTAGGAATGCTAGTCTAGGATTCGCATTAATGGGAAAAGGCTAGATTCTTATCAAATAAAATGTCAAGCTCCTGCTGGGGTCGAAGTTTGTTACTTGATTCATACTTTGACGTTAAAGATAAGATTTGACGTGTAAAAGCTTATACTGATTAAAATATTTGTCACTTTATGTTTAGTAAAAGCTAAACCCCTTCCGTTTATTGAAAAAAACGTATTTGATATCACTAAATCTTCAATCACGTGACTTTATAACGGGAGAACTTTATTCGAACATTTGTTCAGTTGAAAGACTTACCTTTTGCTAATTACACACGAGCGAATCGGAAGGAAAACCGACAAGAACCGACCATTAAAATTAACTTTTCACGACGAAAATCTCAAACTAAGGTTCATGAAAAACCTTTTTAACCTAAAGATGTATCCATTTTACAAAAAAGTCAGTGTGACCGAAGATTACACCAACAACGAAAGAAAAAAGATTAAAAAACTCAGCGATGAAGCGAAGAAAAAAATTCAAACTCAATTTAACAAAAACTGTATATATCATTTGAAAGCTCTCAAAAAAGTATACGGAAGACTTTTAGGTGGACATGGCCGATTTATGTACATACCTAAATCGAGATATCTGACTCAGGGTTATATGCCTCTTTTTGATGCTTTTTGATTATTTTTAGATACTTTTAGGTCGTAAATATAGGTAAGTAGGGGATATAAAACTGACTAAAAATCATAGGCAGAGATTGTCCCCTCAGCGGAGCCAAAAATCGACCTCAGGTCATGGACTATCAACAAAAATCTATAAATCTGTAAACATTTTTATTAATCCGTGTGCAGTATATTTGTTTATCAGAAATATATTCAAATATTTGAGTCAAACAAACCAGTTGGAGAGATAATTCAAGAAAATTCAAGATAGTTTGTACGGCCTATGAATACAGGTATAAAGAAATTTCTAAATAGGATTTTTGAAGAGTATTTTTGTACAAAATTAATTTGAAAACTATGAAAATTTTATGATAAAAATTGACATATTGACGTTACAAAGTTTTGCAATAATTAAGCTGGAGATTCTAGTGCCAAAAGAATTTACAGATTTTAACAGGTAAGTTTGGAATGTTGAAACAAAACTTTGTTGTCGATGATATTTGGGGTTACTGTTTCAATATTGATTTCAAAACAATTAAAGAATTTGTAAAAAGTAAATCTGACAAGCTAAATCAAAATGTTAAACATGACATTAAACTAATATTGAGCTATTGTGATACTTCCTCAGGATTTTTCCCGATTGATAGAAACATGCGATGATTCTCTAGCATATAAATCCTCTGCCCAATCGAGACCATGTCGCTCGCTCTTTAGTACAAAAGTCTTTAAAAATTGCTTGAATAAAAGAGACTAATTTTTGTCTCGATGCTTCGTTCTCCTAACTCGTTTAAGAGAGTAAAAGAGTTTACTTTGGAAAACTTCAATGGGCTCAATTTGGCAGCTCCATACCCTCCTAGGTATAGAAGTAAACACATTTCAGAAGCGGAGATAAAACACATGACTGCCTGTAAGTTATGATCACATCAAAATCACTATATGACGTGTCCGTGACGTAATCATCAAAACATATTTCAATAGCAGACCACTCCAAGACAGGACAGGATGAACAGGAAATGACTGAGATTTAACTTTTAATAAAACGTAAGATTTAACTGATTATCAATGACATGTAGCTACAGTGTTATATTTAACAAAAAATATACATCTTTTTCCTTTCTGTAGAAATGTGTCTCTCTGTAAGAACTTTCATAAGCAATTGGTTGGATGGACGATCCAAAAGTAAAACAGAGGAAAAGACTTCAAAAAAAATGATCAGGGAATGTGTGATATCGGTAAATATAAAAAGTTTACCAAAAATTTAATTTTTTTGAGCCCTGTATACCCAATGCATTCTCAGATTGAATCAAAATTGTATCTTATTACATTTATTCTTACAGAAAATATATTTTAGCTGCTTATATTTTTTTCCCTTACTTCCTTCCCTCCTTCTAAAAAGTCATCAATGTACGCGTGAGAAATTGTTTCAGGGTCGAAATTTTCTGAAAGGGTTTTATCGCAATCACATCGATGACGTGATCTATAAAAGGTTTTTAAAAAGCATCACAACAATCAGTCGAATGAAATAATGATTCAATAAACACAGATTAGTCATCGCGATTAAGAAGAGGTATGTCATGACAGGGTGATGATCATCATTTTTAAGCGTTTAAGTTTTGGGTAGTAACAGTCTAACAGTTTAGAAGTTTTCTGTAAAGAGGAATGTTTTCTAACGAACCCACCAGGATCAGGACGTTGTGTATCAACGTCAGAACGGTTACTTGAAAGTTGAAAAAACGTTGTGTGGAGTTTTGTTAAGAGGTAAGTGACGGATAGTTTCGCTTTAAGATTTGATATTTCAATAGTCAGCCAAACAAGAAAGTCTTTTCGATCGCCAATATTTATGACCACAAAAACAACAAATTCTTACGTCAGACTTCAAGTGACGGTCATACTCACTAAACCTCGCTACCATCAGAATCAAACAGTATCTTTTGTGTGTGAGAGGCCAAAGGTTTCCTTGTTTCAACATGTAATGTCTTAGTCATCTATATTTGGTTTTGTTTAGTGTATCTCAATCAGAAAAAACAAACAAATAACATAACAAGAGATGCGACGAATAAAAAATGCCACAAATGACACATGATACCCTTATCATTTGTGAACTTGAGTCAGCTTAAGACGAAGTTTTATGCATTCATCAATAGCTTTCAAACGAAATATAATAGCATTTTATTAATTTTGTAGATGGATTTCCAATTATTGTCACGATTAATTACCTTGTCTGGAATATAGATTTAAATCATTTGGTTAGAATTTTAAATAGGTGTCTTCTCTATACAGCTTAAGAATCACATATTCAACATTAAAACGTCTGAAGTTTCGATTATAGAAAAAATGTGTGGTTTTAATGCGTATTTGGTGGATTTTCTTAATCAAACCACATACGTTGTTTTACGATTACGATTGTGAAAATTGGAAGGAGAAAAGGAGTTTTTGGGTTCAGCCTCGTTCCAATTTAGAACCTTGTTTTAGAAAATATGATGTCCTATTCAGGCGGGGAAAAAGGGGGGTTTAGGGTTGTTCGATTCTTGACCCGGTTACAAATTTTTGTGAAAGTGTATTTCATAAACGACATCGCAAGGTTAAGCCCTTCCTTAACACCACTTTAAACTTTATTTTAATATATTCTTATATTTTTAGAGAACAAAACTTTACACTACATCTACAAAAGGTTTGTTGAAAGCTACACAAGGAAATCACAGAAAGGTCACTTGCAGTACCCCATTAAGAGTTAATCTACTGAAATAAGAATCAATCCATCGACATCGAGAAGAGAAAGATTTTACACTGGTAAAGTTTCAAACCACCGAGGAAAGAAAGCCCAAAAACACAAAGTAGAAGTTTTCACACTCATAACTCATAATAATCAAATTGTGAGAAAGGCTTAGATATAATTCATAGTACGTTTAAAAACGACACACAAAGAAAAAAGGTTCTACACTCATATAATATCAAACTCTAACGTCAGCAAACTCGCTACACATCACGAAAAATAAGAAGACTATTTTTGTTGTAAAAAACATTGGTTTTATTAGACGTAAGCTTTAAACCACTAAGTATTGATGTATGTGATAAGAAGTACTCTTTAGAAAAAGTATCCAACTAAATTTTCAGAAAAACATTGAGAGAAAGATAAGCACTTGTAAAAAACGGTGACAAACGGGGCAGCTGGGAGATTCACACTCAACAATATATATATATACATTGTATATTGAAAGACTTTGTGAAAAGAACGTATATTCAAACATACTCTTACGGTACGCAGACGACTTAAAGAATTCTGCTAAAAATTGCGGAAATTCAACATGCCCGGATCAAAGCGATACAGCGTTTCGAAACAAGAAGAAATACGGAACCGCCAAATGATAAGGTCATGCTCCAAATCACGAAATTCGTCACCAAATTCCACCACAAGCTGGCATCAAACTCTTTTCGTGAGTCTACCAATTATCGATGCTTTGGTCTTGATTACTACGCTACTAGTCTGTTATATCAATACAAGGAAAGCTGATCCATCGAGACTTTTATTCCCAAATGAGTTATCACAGATGGATCCAGAGCGAGTTATATTTTCGGTTGGGATTTCTGTCAGTGCTTTTCTATCGTTCGTTACCAGCTCACTCAAATACAAACAGATTGCATCCATTTTTGACGGAACTGTCAATCGCTTGTCATACGTTTTCGGCATATTAAGCTCACTGTCGCAATTCGTGTTAGCAAATGTACCTTTCAAAAACAACCTGATGATTGTCAATATCACAACAGCCGCTGGATGTTTGATTTTCAGCATTCTATACTGTTGTCTACACGCGTATTTGACTCGTAACACACCTGTCATTTCCAGTAAATGTGTATACATCATTCGTATCATTTTAATCGAATTCGCGCTCCTTTCTGGCGCCGTACTTTCCGTTTTTCTCGTCCCAAATCTTTCACATTGGAACCAATCACCAAGCAATGTAGCTCAGATTGCTAGTCTCTGTTGTTTCTCATTCTTAGCAGCCTATAAATTGACTTTTATTAATGATTTAAAACAAATGTATTTTCACATACATATTTTGATTTCGTCATCGCAAGCAGATGCGCTTTACCGTGAGCCGATAAATCGCCGTTTATTGATTGATGATGACTCAGCGACAACCCGGATTTCAACACGCTCAAAAATAAGCCGGTCAAGTGTCAAATCAACCGGAACAATGTCGGAAACGAATACTGTTTTCAATTATCCGGCAACTCGGAAATCTTCTGTTTGAGGAGCTCTACAAAGACTTTATTCATGGACGATCAATACAAACCTTTAATTTAAAATGAATTTTAATTATATATTTTTTTCGTTTTTGTTTTCGGAATATTTATATACCAGGTGTCCCAGGTCTCAGAAATAAGGTCTCGGTGTTTGACGGTCTCTTAAATAGCCAAAGAAAAATTTTTGTTTGTTAATATTCTGATTTCATTAGATTGAAGAATACGTAACTTAAATTTAAGGTTTACGAAGTGTAAACCCAGGTTTGCTAGTTTTTTGTGCATTTGGGCAAAAAGTGACAAACAAAAAAACAGCGAAATTTTTTAACCATTCTCTCACTCCTCGTGAAACTAATACGCCACCTACGCTCGCTGCGCTCGCTACGGTGGCAAATATTTGCCAAGTTATAATCTTTTAAAGTAAAAATTGCACTTTTGAAAAAGTGTATCAGGAAAGGAATGTTTCACAGAAA
>JAUJPO010071833.1:0-11671 GCA_032270745.1 Tiaropsis multicirrata
ACAAGATAAGAAGAGTTTGTTAAAACAGTGCAGCTTATCTTCCGATGTTTCAAGTCCGTATACTGCTGCAAAAGGGAGCTTTTCAACATCGGAGACGAATGATGTGGGGTTGAAGTTCTTTTCGATGCGAATGTGTTTGAATCGTGGTTCGAAGCGTGGTTTCTTAACGTCGAAAACCACATATGGACCATCATGATCACTGATTTCGTCGCATGGAAGAATATTTTCGTGATTGATTTTCGGTAGGTTGGAAGCGATATGATCTATTAGCGTGCGACCATGTCTGGTGGGTTTTGTGATATGTTGTTTGAGGTGATGATTTGCTAAAAGTTCTTTATATTCATGGGCAATCTCAGAATTCTCAAGCAAATCAATGTTGGTGTCACCGGTGATGATTATCGGGCCGGTCCAGATTGTTGATACGTACGCTAACAGTGCATCAAGTTTTGTCAGCCATATGCGCTTATCTGCGAGGGCAGGGCTTGGCTGGTACATTGCTGCTAGGAGAAAAGAATCGTGTTTACCTTTGATCTCCATCCACATGTGTTCTATAGTGTTATCTTTATCGGTGATGTCATCACGTTTCTTAAATTTAATCGATTCTCGAATGTACATTCCAACACCGCCTCCGCGCTTCTTGTCACGATGGTGAAACTTGGGGACGTAGCCTGGGATTGAGACGTGTTTGAGAAGCTGTGGATTATCTTTGAGCCAGGTCTCAGATAGCGTTATGATATCAAATTGGTAGCTCCAAAGCATTCGTTCGAAGGCAGCAAAGGTAGAAGTTATCGATTGTGTGTTGAGATGACAGATACTGATTCGATTTCGATTTTCGTTGAGGGCTTGATGGTGTTCGTCTTCCTCTCGATTATCGTGCACAGCAACTTGATTTTCTGTCAGATCACGAACTTCGAAGAAGGGTAATTCAGCAAGCAGACAGTCATGACATGTCCACTGATTAAGCTTATTAACAAAGTTTTTCACAGTTCGATACATACATTTTACGTGAGTAGTGTGGTGACAAACCTTGCATTCGAGGCGGTACGAATTCGTTCGAACCGTTTTGGTGCACACAGGACAAGCGATCGGGCCTGGATTCGTCTCGATATCACCAGAGATGATGAGTTGAAATGTTGCCGAGTGGTTCGTGTAGAGGTTGATCGGTGCGCAGAATCTTCTTTTGTTGTTGTTGTTTTGACGTCGAATCAAAAAGTCTTTGTTTTGAACTTCAAAACTTGATTCATTGCGAAAGTTTTTGGTTTGATGTAAAACAAAATACACCATTAGAACGAGCGCAACTTTCTTCATCTTCTGCACCAAAAATCAGCACACTTCTTTTTAAAATGAGTGAAGGTTTTTAGAAAAACAATTTTATTTTCACTCCTTTGACGTTAGATTTGCAAAACACGTCTAACCGTTAAAGAAGTCATTGCTATGTATAATAAAGTAGTGTTTTTTGTATGTACAGTTAAAAAGTAAAATATTTCTCTTTTCGTTTTTAAACATTAGAATAAGAAATATAATCAAAAATGATATATATAAGTAAGTTCGTTCCGTGCGCACAGAATGAGAAGGCCCTAGTTAGACTACATAAAGACGTCCGCTGTGAAAAAGGATCGTATGGGGAGTTCCCCGAGAGGGAATCTCCCAGAAATAGGAGCTGAGGCTACGATGGAACATAAGCTAGAGACCATCTTGGGGGAATCACCAAAAATGTAAACAAACGCTTGGCTAGAGATGAGATAACGAGATGTAAATTGTATTGATTAGAAAAAGGGGTTAGAAACTCACAAGGAAAGGGATTTGTTTTTAATTTAAATGTACTAAACACTAAGTCCTAGGAATATTTGATTCTAAAATTTGTTTTAGTAGAAGTCGGTTTTCATATATATGCCAGTTCGAAAGTAAGTGATGAAGTTCATTTTGTTTGTCAGTTGTTAGTGTAGAGGATGTTTTTAGTTTGTTGTGTTTGTTTTTGGTGATTAGGATATCCATGATGTCAACGCTATTCTGTGTACACGTATCAAAGATATTCTGTAAAATTGATACTGAGCGCAGGTCGTAGGGTGTATTTAGTAGAGTCAGAAGGTATTTTGACGTTGAGGGGTTTCTCATAAGTTGCTGTACCAAGTTGATTTGGCGGTTGGTAATTTCATTTGAGATCGAGTCTAGGTTGAAGTATTTGATTAGATCATTGCTACTGTGTTTCGATAGGTTGAGGAGATGCTTTAGTGCTGAGCGACACTGTCTGCTTATGTTTTCAATGAAACTATTTGTACAGTCTGTAATCTCTATGCCGTAGAGAACTTTGGGAACGACAATTGATCGAAAGATTGTTGCAATTGTTGCTGGGTGCATTTTCCTGATACCACAAGAGGTGAGAGATGCTGTAGTTGCCCAGAGTTCAGAAATGCGTGAGTTTTGGTGGTATCTTAGCGATAGTTTGTCTTTGAACATCTGCCAGTTGAAGCCTAAGTGTTTCAGTTGTGACTTGGTATGGATTTCTTTGTGATTGAGGGACAGTTTGGGGTGTTCGATCGGTGATTTCCCTGAAATGAGAAATTGGGTTTTTGATACGTTGAATTTGAGTCCGTTCTGAAATCCAAAATCTGTACATGTGTCGACCATCTTTTGAAGTTGGCTTAGGGTTGGGCTAAGTAGGATTATATCATCCGCGAATACAATAATAGAGGTGTTTATATTTCCAGGTAGGTAGGTTCCAAGGTTTAGATCCTGTACAATATCAATTAAATCCTCAGTATAAATGTTGTAGAGATATGGTGAGAGGAGCGATCCCTGTCGAACTCCTTGTGATAGATGGAAGCGATGAGAGGTGTTACTCCTATATCTTGTGGCTGCTTCACCGTTGACGTAAAGTTTGATTAGAAATTTCAAAACAGTTTCAGGCAAAAGGTTTTTGCTTTTCAGTTTTTCAAATAGGAGTAGCCAGTTGCAGCAATCGAAGGCTTTTTCCGCATCAAGACTGCATATATATACTGGTGTGTTTTTGGCATTGTAATACGAGATAGTGTCTCTGATGAGAAGCTCCGCATGGACGGTAGACGCGTCGGATGTAAAACCAAATTGAGAGTTTTTGTGGTTTTTCAGTGAGGGACATTTGTTTATGATTAGTTTCTCCATGATTTTAGTGAGTATTGGGATCAGGCTGATTCCACGGTAGTTGTTTGGATCTTGGATTGGTTTTTTGCTTGATTTCATAATTGGGACGATGATCGATGTTGATAATGCCGGTGGTAGATCTGTTGTATTGAGAATGTCGTTGATGAGGGGTGTAATGTAGGATAGCATGTTGGGACTAATGCTGTGAATGAAGTGTTCTGCTTTGATATTGAAAGGATCGGAGGTTTTGTTTTTATTCAAACTCATGATTGCTTCTTCAACATCAGTAGCTGATACGTAGAAGTCGGAGGTTTTGTTCTTTTCAAGGTCTGCTAGCAGCTCATGAAGTTTTTTGTTGGAAATAGTGTTATTGATGTTTTCAGTTCTGGGTGTGTTCAGAAGGTTATCAAAGTGGGAACTAAACTCTTGGTTGATATCGTTTACGTCTGATTTGTTGTTGATGGTGTATAATTTGTCATCCTTTGAATTTTGGAGTCGGATTTGTTTCCAATATGAACGTGGTTTGAAAGTTTTAATTTTCTCTACATTGATGAAGTGATCCGTAGTTGTTTGGTTTTTGCACCTTTTTGATGATGAGCGAAAGTCCTTCCTTGCAAAAAGATATCGATTATATGAGATGTCTGATGGTTCTTTGGTAAAGTTACGGTCTCTCCAATCATTAAAGCACTTTTGTAAAATTTTCCTTTTCTTTGTAAGTTCTGTGTTCCACCATGGTTTTGTCTTAATGAAATGGAAGTCAGAGAGCTTAAGGTTATTGTAAGTTTCAATAGCACAGTTGTTTAATGCGTTATGTAGATGTGTTATCTCTTCGGTGATGTTTGAGTTTTTGGAGCGGTATAGGTGCTTTGATACAGTTTCTTTGAAATTATTTACAAAAATGTCATTTTTCCATAGGTAGTTTGGAATGGCGTTTGGGTCATTTATTTCGTGATTGAAGCTTGGTGAGAAGTCAGTTTTCATGTTACAAGCTATGGGTAGGTGGTCGCTAGTATTGAGGTAGTGTTGTTGTAGTACGTTGATGTTTGTTATTTTATCTAGGATGTTATTCGATACCAGTATATGATCGATATAAGACCGGTTTGGTAGCGTAACATGGTGATAAGTGTATGATGGGCCGGTGCCATTTGTAATATCTATAGGTGTTAAGTTAAATGTTCTGATGAATTCGTTTAGGTGATCGGTTAGTGAATTTGGTTTTCCCATTCTTCCTGATGGGTGGGTTGTTGGGCATGACTGGAAATCGCCTAGTATGATGCATTCTGAGCTGTTTTCAAATTGTTTGATAATTCCACCTATATTTGATAGTTGTGATGAATATATATCTCTAACGTTTGGGTTGTTATTGACAGATTGTAGATATACTCCAATTATAAGCAAGTCATAATTTTTCAAAGGTATCTTAACTGTTGTGTTGAAGTCTGTTTTCGATAAGAGTTCTGGAGAGGGTAATGTACGTTTTATCATCATAGCTGTTCCACCATAAGGGCGACCTGTCAAGCCTTGTTTGGCTGGTTCGAAGAAAATATAAAAGTCTTTTTGAAAGTTGTGTAGTAATATTTTTTCAGTTTCCGTTATCCATGTTTCAGATAGAAAAATAATGTCGTATGTCGAAGATAGGAAGTCAATGTATTTGAAATTTGCCTTGATGCCATGGCAGTTCAGGGATATGAAATTAGTATTCTCCATTTTGAGTGTTGAAAGAGTCTGTTGGATCTAGGCATGCAAATCTGTTGGGATGTGTGAAGTTTGGTTGTTGGTTGGCAAACTGGAAGTCGGTAGGGTATGGGATGAAAAACTGGTTGTCTTGATCTGTGTTGTTGGGGTATCGGATTTGTCGGTTCTCTGTGTGAACAGTTGGATGATTGTTGAGTTGTTGTCGCTGTGTTTGTCGGTTAGTATCAGTACGGCGTTGTCCGTTGTAGGCTTGGTTATCGGTAAGAGGGTGAACTTCAGAATGTTGTTGACGTTTCTGGTTTCTAGATGGGTGTTGATGCTGGTGGGTGATGTCCCTTTGAGGTTGTTGGTTGTTTGATTGATGGTGGGTCCTCTGTTGCTTCCTGTTGAATCGTGGGGGGTTGGCGGAATGATATCGGTCTTGTTCAGTGTTGTCTTGTCTTATGTGCGGCTGTTGGTTTCTGTAGTTGACCTTTTTTCTAAAATTTTCCTTAAAAGGTTTGACAACCAGACCATGAAACCAAATGTTTGGGTTGAAGGCTTTCTCTCTTTCAAACGAATCAATGTCAATTTTGAAGGCCTGGTTTGTATGGTTCTGGTGAATTAATGTCACTTTGACTACTGTCAGTCTAATTTCATTAGCTACTATATCCCAAACATTGTCTTCGGTTAGGGTTGGTTTAAAGCCTCCAACAAACAGAGAGTATGGTTTCGGTTTACCGGCAACATGGTTTCCTCCAGGCAGTCGGTTTCCAAAGATGATGGGGCTTGATTTTTTTGGAGGATTACGGGTGTTTTCAGAAGCCGCGGTGTTAGTCGGTTGGATTGGTTGGTTTCCAGGGTTCGCGTGCTCTTTTTGGAAATGTTGGTCCATTTTTCGTATGAGTTCTTTGACATAGTTTTTAAGTTCCTGGTTTTCATTTTTGACATCATTAACTGTTTTAGTCAGTTTGTCTATTTGACCAAGAAGTTCCTTGCTATTTGTTTCGATTACGTTTTGGAACGGAATTTCAGGTGGTGATTGTGGGGTGGTGATGCTGGATGGTCTCAGGATTATGTATGCAAGTTTGTCTACAATAATGTTTTCTGCTAGGCTTAACCCAATGACGTAGATATCGTTGACAGTTGCATTAGTATTTTGCCTTTGTTTCAGGTGTTGAGTAGGGTTTTTCGTGGTTTTGAGAACTTTGTCAAAGCCATGGATGGAGAGGGTATGGTTGTCGAAATCGCCCAAGAGCATTTGGAAGAGCTGGTCTCGAAGTAGCTTGACTTGGTCAGTGTCCAGGTATGATTCAAGGAGTTTGATCACATCACTTCTTGACGCTCGGTAGAGGTTGTTTATGTTTGCTTTGAAAGGGACGGATGGTTCATTTTTGTTGATTGAAATTTCTATCACTAGGTCTGTTACATCTGTGAAGTTGTTGTTGTTGATGTCATTCTTGTTGTTAACATTAACTATTTCTGCAGCTCCGTCCGCCATCTTATGATCTTATGATCTGATTCAGCGAATAACTTGTCTCGTTTTTCTGCTGCTGTATTTTGATTCAGGGATAGGTTTCGAATGAAGACGTTACTGTAGATGAAACAAAAATATTTATATATCAGAAAATGGGCTGTACAAACAATGGAAAACTATTTCTTTTTGCGAAATCGAGTATTAAATGAAAAATTGCCAAATAGTGTGTAACAAAAAGCTTATGATAAATGTATTTTTTCGTGGTTCTCAAACTCGACCGTGAAACCTTAAAATGTTCATGCAAAAAAATTTATGTGGGGTGCATAAATGGAATAAGATGTCCCTCAAACAAACTCACTTCAATATATTCATAAGTGCCAATTGTTGGCTTTTCTTTACTGCGTGGGCATCATTCTCATCGTCTTCATTATCGTATGCTACTGACGGAGCCTAAATAATCGAAAGAGAATGGAGCTTTAAATATAGTAGTGCGACATCTGTATAGAGGAGTACTGGATCAATGCCTCAATAAAAACATTGAAATCATGGCGTTCTAAAGTAGAATGTAATAATATCATAGTTATTGGAGGTTTTAACCTTGGACCTACTAATACTAAGATTACCCATTCTTTTAGGTATAACAAGTGCAAAGTGAAACACTTGTAATTCCAACAAGTAACAAGTAACAAGTAATTTTAAATAATTCATATTAATGTGAATTAAACAAGACTTAAAATGTTCCTTCAATTCGTTAATCTTCTCCAAAACTGCCGTTGTACCGGGTGTGCCAAAAAAAACGCGCCTAAAATTGAAATTTTAACGTAGCTTTTTCTACTTGTTCTCAAGACTTGAAACTTTCCACAATTGATTAATAGCCTATCGCCAACCTTCCCTTAAAGTTTCATTTGTATATCAAGTATACTTTTGAAGATATCGGCTTTTTGCTAAAAAGTATGAAATTTCAATTGTTTATAGAATTGACGTCAAATCGTCAAATCTATCAAAAATGATTTTCGTAGAAGTTCGTAGAGTTTTGTTTTTGTTTTGTTTTTATTTTCAAAATAGAAGCTCTTGTAGTGTCATTGTTTTTCAAGAGGACCTTGCATTGTCAAAATGTTTACATAAACTCCACGGCGACCAGCGATTCAATATTGCAGCAAAGCTTTTGACTTTCAAAGACAGATGCAGAACAATGGTTTTTTCAGTAGAAGATAAAGTTATCATCAGACACTATGTCGAGAAGGGGTACACAGGGTATCAGATATGTAAGGAGAATCCAGAGAAAAATTGGAAATATTGTTCTGTGAAGCGTCTGATTAAAAAGTTCAACGAAGTAGGGAACATGGATCGAAAGAAAGGCTCCGGTAGACCAAAATGCGCAACAACAGCTGAAAACGAAGCTTTGGTAGAAGAAATGATCTGTTCTCAGGAGGAAGAACCCGGAACACATGTTACACCTAGAAATATTGCTAGAGAGCTCGAAATTTCCCACACATCAGTTCGTCGTATCATTAAAGATAAAGGTTACGCCCAATTCAAGAGACTAAAAACACCACAGATGAACGAGTCAACAAGAAAAAGACGAGTAGATCGAGCTGCTGACCTCGGAGAGAAATTTCAAGCGAATCCAAGGATGATTGAGCGGGCTGTTTTTCAAGATGAGAGCGATTTTCCTCTGCAAGTGCCCTTAAACAGCCAGAATGATCGCGTTTACTGCAAAGGTGATAAAAAAGATGTCCCTGTCGCAAGTTTGTTTCACGAAACCAATCGTCAGTCAGTAAAAGTTATGGTCTCTGCTGCGCTCACCTGGCATGGTGTCACAAAGCCAATTTTTGTCAACCGTAAAGGCTTAAAAGTAAATGCTAAAAATTACAAAACCCATTTGAAGCGTGAGCTATTTCCTGCCATCGAGAGAATCTATCCTAGAAATGATTGGATTTTTGTGCAAGATGGCGCTTCTTCCCATACCAGCAACATTGTTCAAGACTTCTTGCACGAAACACTTCCAAGAAGATTTATCCGGAAAGATCAATGGCCCCCAAAAAGCCCCGATAGTAATCCGTTAGATTACTACTTTTGGAACGAAGTCAAAAGAAAGGTTTACAAAGGCCGTCTCAAGAAACCATTTGAGTCTGAGGATGAAATAATCAGAAAAATCAAGTCAGTGTGGAAAGAATGTGCCACAAATGTTAAAGACATTCGAAAATCGATGAAGCAGTTTGTTGGACGAGTTCGTGCAGTTGAGGAGTGTAATGGCTCGTCCATCAAAATGATTTACTCGTGAAATTTTGTATTGTATTCTCCTGAATATTGTTTGATCAATAAATTTTACTTAGCTTTTTATTTCACTTGGAATTAGAAAAGTAACTTAATGTTCTCAATTTTTTATCTGTAAAAACTGACGTCAATTCTATAAACAATTGAAATTTCATACTTTTTAGCAAAAAGCCGATATCTTTAAAAGTATCCTTGATATACAAATGAAACTTTAAGGGAAGGTTGGCGATAGGCTATTAATCAATTGTGGAAAGTTTCAAGTCTTGAGAACAAGTAGAAAAAGCTACGTTAAAATTTCAAATTTAGGCGCGTTTTTTTTGGCACACCCGGTAGAACACAATCTACTTGAATCAAAAGTTGTACACGATCTTGAAAATTCAAGTAATTCTTTCCAAGTGTCATTATGGAGGCTAGAATACTTGTTGGATGTCTCCGGTTGTATCATTTCTTCTAGCAATTGACAAAGAATTTCTTCGTGAGTTTTGTCTGTGGTATTTTTGAATCTTTCATCCACCTGTTTCTGATATGGATACCTGTGATTTGCGTTTAAAGTGTTGAATATAATCATTCCAAAAGCCCAGATATCTGCCTTTTTAAGATCTTCTTGGGATAGGTATTGTGGTCGGTTTTTCTTGATCAATATCTCCGGCGATGTGTAGGCTACAGTGCCCCTGTTGAAATCGTACACCTTCGATTTATGCGCACATGTTTTTGAGACCAGCATAGCCCTTGTGTGCACCAGGGTCGAGCGACTTTCGCCAAAGTCCGTTATTTTGCACACAATTGGTTCGCTTTTAAAAAGTTTTTCCACGTCCTCGTGCTCAACAATGTGTGCATTAGAGACAAGGATGTTGGCTGGTTTTAAGTCCCTATGTGCAATACCTAATATATGAAGATGATTCAATCCTCTGGCTAAATCTCTTGCGATATAGTATGGTGTATGTTCAAAACCATCAAAATCAGATGCGTAATCAACTTTTTTCAAAAAGTTTGTAAGTGATGAAACCACTTCTTCATCTCCAATGATTGAAAAATCATATGATACATATTCTTGCATCAAAGCAAATTTAGACGACGAGGAAACCCCGAAGAATTTTGCTATGTTGTCGCAGTCTTTCGAAGCTATTCGGTTTAACCGAGCTTCTTTCAAGTACATTTCCTCTGTGACCCCATCGATTGGGACCTTGATCACCACATCTTTTTCTTTGTATTTTGCTTTTTGGACAATTCCAAAACTTCCTTTCCCTAGAATGTTAATACATATGAAATTTTATCGAAGTTTTTTAAATTTACCAATCATTTTCTGCTTAACGAAAACAAGAAAACTAATTTTTATGTATATAATTGTTTAATCTGTTCAAAGAGAACTCGAGATAATCTATATGCCTTAACCCTTTAAGTGCCAATGTCGACTATAGTTGACATGGGCTATACAGGAGCCTTTTCTATTTTCAACTTGAAATCTTGATTTTTGGCCTGAGTTGACGGAAATTAAATGCACATTCAGTTGCAACACAAAAGCTTTTGAAATTTGGTCTTTTGGAAGGGATTTTGACCTTGAAAGTAAAAAAATGCCAAAAGTTGCCAAAAATTCACTTTTATGAGATTTTGACCGTTTATATTTTGACATTGAGTGAACTAAAATACAAGAAATTTGGTTCAGTTACACTAGATTCTGTCCTCTAGCTAAAGGAATTGAAAAAAGATTGATTTGATTTAAAAAGAAATGCCCTCCGCCACGCCGCCACGCCTAAAACGGGCGGCCCCGAAGAGGCCCATAAAAAAAGAGGAGACTCAGCTATCCAACGAGCTATAAACCAACCTGTAATTAAAGTTTGTCGTAGCTTATTTTAACAAAAAAAGTACCCAAAAAAGGGCTCGGCACGGAAAGGGTTAATATTCCAAGAAGATTTGCATTTGCGAATTTTTCATTTCCACCAACTCATCAAACAGGATTTGTTTCTTTAAAAATTCAAATGCTAAAATATTGGAAAAACCCTCCAACGTGTTCACTTTGCACTCAGCACAGTGATTTTTCAAACCTCAAAATTTATTTTGAAGAACCAGTTTTGTTTGACGAAAAGTTTGCTCACTGTCAAACCTAATCAAACTGGATTTTTTTCTTGTTTTGAAAAAAATTGAATTTGATGGTCAACTCGCTAGTTTGATGAGTAGTTTGACGCATTTGCCCTTACCCTAATAGGAAAACACGAAAAAACAAAAACCCATTCAATTTGACATTGTGAACATATGTAACTCATTTGGACCTTCTTTGCTCTGCACTACAGGCCTCATACTCTCCCTTTTATTATGATTTCATGCCAGACAATTGTTAAATTGTATGCCGTTTTATACAGTAAGTTGTAATATTTTATGCTAAACTTTATGCTGTTGGACATGAATTTTTTATGCCAAGTCTATAAAGATTGAAAAGATTGAGTACATACAGTTCTCAAACATGAACTTTTTATCATATAGCCCAAAGGCACGTGGGCCCAGAGATAGATTAATGGTAAAGGATCTAGAAATTAAACCATGGTTGGGCAGAAACAGAGAAAAAAACGGTATTTTAGGCACCAAAGGTTCCATTACCCTAAGGTACACCTGTTTTCTCTGACTTAAAAATGCTTTTTTGAAAATTCCCTGAATTTTCTAGGTCTCTTTCAAACAATAGCACAGATCGAGGTTGACTGCTGGGAGCAAGTCACAAGGGTAACGGAGAAAGAATTTAGACATTTTAGGTGTCAAAAGTTAGGATTATGGAATAAAATTCAAGAAAAATATAAGTTTTCAATAAATATTATTTGGAAGTTGAAAGGTAAAATATGTAAAATAATTATTTCTGTCCTACAAGTCCTAATCATAACAAAGTTAACTTTCTCTTCGTTTGGAGGATCCACAATGGTTTGAAAACTGATACTTGCAGCCATTGCTTACCAGAGTTGCAAAAATAATTTTCCAGTTTTTGGAGCTCAATTCCTGAAAAATACTATTATTCCGGCTTTTCTGTGTGGCCACCCTGCACTTTCAGCATTTTTTCAATGAAAATTCAAAAAAGATATCTAAAAGTTTTCAAAAAGTCATCATGGCTCGCATCCCCGTGGGGGGGGGGGGGGGCTACAC
>JAUJPO010071844.1:0-11669 GCA_032270745.1 Tiaropsis multicirrata
AATAAGCACTTTCGATTTGAATCCGCCGAATCCGCCGAATATGACGCTGGCCAATCTGACGCCAGTTTCACTTTGGTACAAAAACTTGCCAATTTTCCCTGACTGATAGGGCAAGGCCAACCCTAAAAAAATCTTTGTTTCCTCATGCGAGAGATTAGAAATTTATTTACTTAAAATATTTTAATACATAAATTGAATCCATCAAAGACGGGATGGTGAACTTATCCCCAAGGCCCAAAAGTGGAAATTTAATAAAAATTAAAACACCCCCAGGTATTTTCCTAAAGGAACAAGTGTACCAAATTTCAGCATCATTTTGGCAAAAAACTATCCCCAGGGCCCAAAAATAAAGATTTTCAAAAAATGAAAAGTCAACACTTTCAATTCTGTACATTTCTACACTTACCTTTTTCATTTCGCTTTACCAAAGAAAAGGATCCTCTACATACAAGGGATTTGAGCTTCTTTGGTGAGGATGCTCTAACTTCGGGATTTAAGAGCTCTTTAGCAAGTGAAAGAAGGTGACTTTGTTGAACATGATTGTTTAATTTGTCCTAAAATCCAAAGAGTAATGAATAAAACTTCATTTTTCGTTATGTTTCGGCAGCCATGTTTGTTTTTTCTTAGAATTTTTCAAGCGCGGCGGAATAAATTAAGAAATCGCTCTATGATTGGTCTGTTTCTTAAGTAAACGAAAGTACCGCGCATAATTATGCGAAGGGAAAAATCGATTGTGACAAAAACAGAAAACAGAAAACGATTCTCGCAAAACGACAAGACAAATTTTTACATCAGTTGGAGATTCAGTCAACCCTTTAAACCTCTGTAACTGTCACAAAAATCAATAAAATCTCTTAAAACTTAGGATAATGATGGAAAAACATATTTTTTCAAAGTTTATAAGCCAAAAAAGCAAAGAAATCAATTTGAAAAAAAATTACATATTCTTCAAAAGTTCGCTCGTGTTCGTCCCCTTTCCAATCTTTTCTTGGTATTATGAGCTGAAAACGAAAGCGAAATGAGCAATCAACACATTTTCATGAAAATGAGATAAAAAAAGTTGAAAATGAGTACTTTGTGCTACATTGTGGTACCCAACAACAGTTTTAGAAGTGTTTTTAGAGAGAAAGTAAAATTTCGAAAAAGTTAGACAATTTTGATCAAAATAAACTTTAATTACCTTTTTTTGGGTAAGTTGACTTCTTAGAACCTGAAAGTGAAAACGAAAGTGAAAATCGAAAAAAAAATCAAGTCCAGTTTTCAACCACTTTTAACCTGAATTAGATAGACTTCGGCTGTTATGATAATACTTAGCTTAGATTACCTGAGCAGCTTCTTGGCAGGGACCATTTTCCAGGAATTTGGTGACCAGGTAATAAAGTTCTAAAAATAAAAATACGGTAAAAGTTAGGATGTTTTGTAAAACACTTGGTGAGATTTGCATTGAAGTTTGTGATGAGATACTAGGGTTGAAAAATCACGTTACCTAATTCTAGTTCAGGATCGTCTGATTTAGACATGACAATTTCTTAAAATAAAGTCTCTAAGCTCTTATCCATATTTCCAGGAGTTAGAAGAGAATCTTCATTTTTGTATTTATGTGTTTTTATGAACTTTTGACCATAGTTTTGACGTAGCTTCGTGTTTGTTGTTATCAATGAGCTTTTCACTAAAGGAGGCCACGAAACGTGTCTCGTGATTAAAACTAGCCGAAAACAATGGAAACCACGTGACAAAGATTTGCTCAAAATGCAGGTACAAAGTAGTTAAAACTCATGTAATCTTTTGTTTTATTGAAACTTCCGTACTTCTTCAAAGTTGTAAACAAAACATTCAAAATGGTAACCATTTTCGATTTCAATTTTGAAGGTTTCGTAAACGTGGATGACTAGCCGAAAAAATGTCTTCTTGATCTGTAGTTTGATACTAAATTTGTTTCTCATTTGGTAATTCTATTATAATGTAGAAAAATTCATTTCAAAAGGCTGAAATTAGCTAGAGTAATTTTTGAATTTCCTTTGACAATATATAAACATACTACCGACTACAGTCAGATCAACTTAACAAAATTTAAAGTAGCATGGTTAAATGTTATATCAGTTTTTATTTGCTCCATCCTCATGAAGGTGGAATTTCATTTTAAGCCTTTTTTATACTTTCACTCAACTAATCATTTAAAAAGTTGATTCAGTTGAGAATCCATCCTAGAGGGGTACAAACTTGCATGAGCAGAAACATTCGCGAGACTGAAAGCATCAAAAGTAAAATAATTTCAGCTGAAAATGGCTCAGAAGTGACAAATTAGATAAACAGGGGCATTCCAAAGGTACGTTCGTTGCTGAGGAGGGAGGAGGTTTAACAGAGAAGGGAACAGAGGGGATTGTTGAGCATGTTAGTACTTTCCCTTTTTGAGGGGTGGGCTCGACTTGGTGGTTCTAGCATGACTTGTTCTGTAAAGTTGGTGTTTCAACAATTTATGCGTTCCTGCATTGGTGGTGAAAAAAGGTTGGTGCAAATTCAGGGGGCAGGCATATTTTTCTTGAGTTGAGCTTTGATGTTCATGTAATGAGAATGGGCAACCTTGCTCTATGTTACTTATGAAATAGATAGATTGATACTCAATCTTACAAAAAAATAATTATAGCTTGAAAAAAGACTTGCGAAAAGTAGAAGCATAAAGAAAAAGAGAGGTCTCACACAACATTGAAGATTCATTTTATTAAAATTAATTTGTGTAAACAGTGTTATATAATTGGGAGGACTTTTCCCCCCCAATCGCCAGAAGGGGATATTTTTTAGCGTCTCCCAGACCCCAGCTACTCTTGCGTCCCTAATAAACGAAGGGGAGGGAATAAACGTACAGAGGAGAAAAGAAGGCTAAAATTAATATATAGATAGGAGGGATTAAATGTACAGCCTGGAAATCTGAGCTATAATAGATCTTTAAACTTGAAAACGGTAGTAGCTCTACATCCTGGAAATATATGCCTGGAGGGTGTCCAGAATTTAAACATAAAAATAAAGGTACAAAGGAGTACTTGTACAAACAAACGCAGACAAACAAAAAGGTTTTGAATGCTTTAATGAATGTTTCAATCAATTGACTTCAGGGCTGCAAATAACGGCCGGTGATCGGTAATTACCGTTTTCACCGATCATTCTGAAGGTATAATTTCAGTTTTGTCCGGTGAAAATCAGATATTACTTGGCCCCCAAGGCCCCCAGCTCTATTTATTCGAGACATTTACATGGACACTAATGATGTGGACACTGTCCGTTATGGCTGATTGACAGACAACACTCACAACCAGATGGATTTTTTCATTGTCCTAAATTACCTCTTTGGCGGGGAGAAAGTTACTACAGCTCTGGAGCGCCAAATATATGGTAACTTACAGTGCTTTTGGATGGCTGTTTTTGATTTCTTTTGACAATAGATTCTTTCACTTTCATCTGCTGGACTGCTGGGGGAGACTGATGAAAAGATTATACTGGAATTGATAAAATGTACTAAAGTTCAGTTCCTGTGTAAATCTGTTTAACCAAATTATGGACATAAAATGATGTTTTTGTTGAATTATCCACAGATTCTTTCAGTTAAAAAAAAAAAATTTGTGTAATCACGATCACGTTCAAAATTTCAATCACCAAAGCCAACTGCTAAGAAGTCTCCCTCTTAAAGTGTAAAAAAGCTTCCACTAAAGTTATGGACAAAGAATTATGTTTTAGTGGAATCATTGTCAGATTATTTCCAACTACCTACTTTCTAAACAGATTAATTTTTGCAAGATTAAATTGCGACCAAAGGCAGCTGAGCAGTTTGAGAAAATTTGCGAATGACCCTAAAAATAGACATATATACAGGATATTATATTGCATGGTTTTGACAACTTTTTTTGCTAAAATCGCAGTTTCAAAAATATTCTGTGGATTTTAATTTTGCGAATTGACGATCCCACGTGATTTTGCAAGACAAATTTTCCCGAAAAAGGCATAAAGCCGCAAATTTTCGAAATTTAATCTCGCGTAAAATTACAGTCATTTGTTTAAAGTACAGTAGTATGAAAAACATATTTTTTAGTCTGGAAGAAGTTTTATCGGAATTCAATAATTTAAATTCATTCAATTTCTACTTGCAGACATAATATTTTTGTGACCCTTTGCCATTGCATTGGTCTGATACTTTTCTATTCTATTCTCATCTCAATTTAATGTGACAATTTTGGGAAATAATATATCTAGTATTATCATTCACCCGTAGGCAAAATGCACTGTCGAATATTTTTAGAAACTCAATAGTGATATTTGGCTTCTGCACTCCTTTCAGAGTAAGAAAAAATCAAGCGCTATTGTGTCTTTTGTTTTGTTCTCTTTTTAACATCTATGGTGAGGAGAGAGGACATTGAAACTGATTAGGTAATTAGTGGGAGTTTCGAATGTTTTGATTGTTTAACTAGGGCGTGCCATAAATGGTCAGACCTTCTACATGAGACAAAAGACTTTACGACGGAACATCGATTAGGGGCGACTTTACACTGGAGCTTTTCTACTGGAAAATCGATTAGCAGAAACAAAGGCATCTATTATTTACGTTGAAAGGAACTTATTAACAGAGTAATGCTTTGTATTTCATCAAATTCTATCGAAATGAATATCACGATTTGTTTTATAAAACTTAATCGATCTTTCCTTAACCTTAATTTAATTAAACTCTTGCCTTTTTCTAAACTTTCATGGAAATTTCTGAAATATTCTATGAATCAAACCAATAACATTCGATTGTTTGGATTTCATCGGAGCCAAAGCATGATAGTTCATAGTTAATCCGGTATCCATTGGTTTTTTATACCATGTCGAAGACGGAGGCGGTTGACATTACGAATAATCAGATGTCGTAAAAAATTTCGTTAGTTTTATCAAGTTGCTTTTTATTTTTGTTTCTTTTCCAGTAAACATACAACAATGTACAACAAATTGTGCCGCTTCAGTCTTCAAGACAAAAGTCAATAACGAAGAAGGTGAGTTGGTTTCTATGCTAGTTCGGTCTCTAGATGACCCGGGGACTAATTCTCTGCAAGTGCAAGTGTGCAAGTGCAAACGTTTTGGAATTTAGATGATTTTAGGATCCTGTCAGAGACATAGCTTCAAACAAGATACACTGACCAACGTCATGTCCCTGTACCTGATTTTGCCTAGATGTCATTTAAGTTATTTTCAAGCAATATAGGTATGTTCTTATAAAACAAAGTGTGATTCACAAACAAAATTAAAGTTGCAATTATTATTTCAGTACCGTGCGTGCGTGTAGAAACTATAATCACAATATTATACAATTTTTAATGCGTTTTAAGACCATCTAGAGATTTGACTCTTAAAAATCGCCCCCTCGAGCCAAAACCATGGTTGGCCGTTGCGGTGTCACTGTAACTATTTTTTTTTACAGTCTTTGTTACCGAATACAATAAAACAAAATGTCCAGTCAACTTCGAAAATGAAATTGACATACCTATATCCGTTCGCACCGGGCGTTTGGCCTGTATGACGTTCGATTACCAGGTTGGCCAAAATGCCAAAGACAACGCAGAATGTGAGATCAAAGTCCAATACCGTGAATTCCACAGCAACAGATGGCATCCCAAACCAGTCCACACTTTCAAAGATAAATTTGAATTTAACACCTGGATGCCGTTTAGACGTGATTTTGACGTCATCTTGGAGGAAAGCAAGAAATACAGGGTGAGAAAGAGCTAATTCTTTTAATAATTTTCAAGCCTTCAGATCTTAGCAACTGAGTTGCTATATATCGTACAAATAGCCTGAAAATATTAAAATTAATAAAAAAAATTAAAAAAAATTAGATATTAATAAATGGTAACCTGTTTAATACTTATCATCTGTGAAAACAGCTGCTACTTTAGACATAAAGATTTTTGTGAAAGAGACTTTCGCTGAATACAGGCTTGAAGTCGTAAAATTCGCAAAAGTTTTGCTTGCAAAATAAGTATCCTTGATGAAAATACAAAATTCTTTGAGGTTTAAATCATTTTAATCACATATAAACAAGAATTTTTCGCAAAATTATGTACGTTTCAAACCACAAAACATATCACACTTTAGTTCTTAGAATTAATTTTCGACTGATTTTACTATCAAGGATTAGAAATCAAAGAAAGCCGATTTGAATTAAATTTATAAAGAATTTAATGACCATGCAGGCTATTACAGAAGAGTTGATTCTCCATGTAATTTCTTACCTTCATGGTTTGCTGGGACTTTGAAAGTAATTCTTCATTTTTCGCTGCAGATCGGAGTGATCCACAAGTTGGACGATAAATGTCCTGTTCTTACTTTTGCAAACATGAAACTGTTGGATGGACCTTGCTCTCTACCACAAACACACCAAGAAGGATAATGGAACAGAACGACAGCAGGCACGGAACGTTGTTGTTTTAACGTCAAAACAACGTTGTTCTAACGTCAGAATGTAATTTGGACGGTGAAAACACGTCTTATGCCTGCTGGAACTTGGATTGGATGGCATGCCGCAAAGAAGGAAAATTTGTTGACAAACTTTACGATTTAAAAACCATGTTGTAGAATTTGTAGTTGCGTAGTTTGCGTGATATACCCAGTAGGCACGGAAAGTTGTTTTGACGTCCAAACAACGGTATTTCAACGTCAGATCGTTATTTGGACGTTGAATATTGAAAGCAATTTTGGAATGGGATGAACTAAAAAGTGATTGCAGTAAAATAACAGAAAACTAAAAGAGTGACGTGACGGACTGCATTAAATTTGAATATTTTTTCAATTTTGGAATAACGTTGTGTGTCTGCTGGGATAATCTTATCGTAAAACAATTTGGGAAACGTTTCACACTTATTTTTTCCACTGGGGTATCGATTTTGCTTCTATCACTGGGTGGGAAGCTCACGCTAAACCATACATCTAAAATTCACCGAAATTTTCAAATTTGCACCGGGATTTAAGTTCTGGCAGGTTTTGCCCATTTATTTCGACCCCCAGGGTAACCGATTCAGAAGTGTGTATTTACAGTGAGCGTTGCATGCATTTCCCCCTGGGAACTCTTAAATTTAATAGTAGTTTTAACTTTAATATAATTTTCTAGTTATTTTTGTAGTTTAATGCTTATAAAAAAAATAATTTTCATTTTTTAATGATTTTTCAATTTTCAATGATTTTTTTTTCTTGTCTGAACTAAAGTCACCATTCCAGCAATTTATCCAACATTTTTTCCCATGTTCGATTTGGTGTTTGAAGTATGAAAAATCAGGGAAACTTTGAGATACTGAAAATCGGAATCAAGATAATTCAAACTGTAGTGGTGCGTTCTATAATAATGGCTTATAATTTTTACTGTAGAGAACCAGATCTTAAATACAGCAAATATTTGTTAATTGTCTAATTTTTGACAGAGATCAAATTGACAGAATCGCCAGACAGTAACCTATTGTCAGATGAATTTCTCAATGATAAGATTTACATTTGAAATTTATTAGAAATTTGAATCCAAAAACAGATCTGTGTTTAAGGCACGTAAGCAAACAAATCCAAAAGTAAATTTAAAAAACACTGGATGAAGGAGAACACCATGACATCATGATGTGTATGTATATATTGACAAAAAAAACCGTTTTCTCAATGACAAAAAAAATACAAATACAAATATTGTTAGCAAAATAGGTATCCTAAAAGTTCTACATATTTATATTGTTGAAATGAGAATTTTGAAATTCAATGCTTTAGAGGGTAACATAGTTAAAGCCAGAGGGGGATGCAAAAGGTACTCAAATTTTTTGACGGAGAGTGTTGACTTCCATATAAGGAATACGAGCAAAGTAACTGCTCTCCGTCAAAATTTCTGAGTACAATCTACATCCGCACTGAAAACATTGATGAATAACTTTTGTTGGTCATTGTAGCTTAGTGTAATCCCAATGTAAATGATGACTAGTTTAACGGCTCTTAATGTGTAAATCTCGCCATCTCGTCATTGAGAAATTCATCTGGTAATAGAGGTTACTTATTTTTCAATCAGTTGTTTCATGGAGAAGGTCCATGTCGAGCTTGGATGACTTGAATTGGATATTTTGTATGTATGTATGGTGTTACTTTTAGATTATATCTTTGAAGGTTACATTGCATTATGTTTGGAAAGCTCTGAAAAACCACCTTGGGAAATCTATTAATGAAAAATCATTGCAACAAGGAAAATCAAGGCAAAAAGTAAAGGGCTTTGATACATTTCTAGGCCCTTTACAGGTAAGAGGTTGTTTGTGATCAAACCATACATATTCCAAATGTTTTCAGTTATGTACGCTTAATTTATAAGAACGCAAGCCATATAAGGACACAAAACTTTAAAAACCAATAATGTTGAAATAAATCTTTAAGCTTAAAATTATCAAAATCTTCTTTAGAAAAAAATTAAGAACATTCTTATGATTTAGATTCATAAAAATTAAGAACATTCAAGAAACAAAGTTAACACAACACTTGAATATACATTTATCATGTATGTAAGGGATGGTTACATCCTTTGAGTTCTATTCTATTATACCTCCTTGGTGTGAACCATCATGAACAGAAATGGATAAGCATTGACATTCCTTTAAAATGCTTAGTCTAAATTTGTACTTTTTTATACGTCTTTGTCTTTATTAATCAGCGAAATCCATCTCCGCCCTTATGATTGATGATGTTTTGCGCTGATATTTGATATAGGTATTAGAATCACTGTGACGACTAATTTACGTTAATGATTCTCTATATACTTTATTAATAAAGGGATCAGTCGAAATATTTCAACTATTATGTTTTTTTTATTAGAACATTGTGCGACCAAAGGAAGCTTTTGGATGTTCTTAACTTTTTTTGAAACCGATTCCTAAAATTCTTAATTTTAGTTGTTTTTTTAAGCATTTTTTTTATAAAACTTTCCAATCAGATGTCTTAAAAATGTTTTGGTGTGGTTTTTCTTATAAAAAGCGTATGCCAGTGCGTGTCATCTTTCAGCTTTCGCAAATATGATAATTATATAAATTCTTTTCGATGACAATTAATAATAAGGCGTGATATTTCAATATGGATACATACTTTGTTGTGCCTAATTTAAGGGGGGGGGGCTCAAATTGCATTTTTTGGGTCCGGAACACCAAAATTTCAAATATTTAAGCCCTAAAGTGAGAGGTGTTTGCTCTTGTACTTTGGTAGCTGATATCAAACCGTTTTGACGAAATAGAAATGAGTACAAAGGTCATACATTATACATTGGACTTTTCGAGAAAAACATTTATACCCACCTGTTAAGGACAACAACACCAGCCCCTTCTTGATCTTCAAACTTCGAATCCTACTACTGTATATTCTTGATCTTCAAATTCGTATCCTCCTGATGGCCCAAGATAATGCAAATTTTAAAAGCCCTGGATATCCTATATCCTCAACAGTTGGGGTAAGGACCTTTCTGGAAAAGCAATTATTATTAAAACAATAAAAATCGTATTCAAAATGTCTCCTCTTAGGTGCTGGACCAGTTCCCAGAATGTAGTTAAGATTAAAATGTTTTGGTTGCATGAAGTGAAATATTTTGAAAATATAAAAGCGATATATGTGTATGTGTTGACATATGAAATGCACCATGGGTAGAAAATCTCAAAGTATAATAAAGACGAAAGCAAAACAAATTACGTAGAACGTATTTACTGTACACACCAGAACAGCAGTTCACTTAACACCAGTAGGCACGGAACGTTGTTTTAACCTCCATACAACGTTTTGTTAACGTCAGAACGTTATTTGGACGTCGAGAGAACGTTCAAAAAACGTCATATGTCTGCTGGGAATGGGAATATTTTCACATTATGTTAAGGTGCACCCTCTAGTGCTAAACATACAAAACAAAATGGTAACCTTATGGAGTAGTGTCGCCATTATTAGATAATAGCTTTGTATGGAATCCGCCGAGATTTATAGACTGTGACGGATGTTTGCTTGAAATATTGATGATGAGAAAGGTTGTATAAAAGACAATATATTTGGGGGATTTGTTTGTTTCTGTTTTTGGGTACGTGGGAGATTTTCGTCCTATATTGAATATCATTATGAAAATGCTAATTAGATGCACTTCCGAAAAATAGTTTGTGTTTTTACTAGGGTGAGAGAGGACGCCCTATTTGCCACTGTGATGACCATTTGCTTCACTTGACTGAAGAAATGAGCCTTTTTGAGCAGTTTTCTCACTGGGGTTGCCATATAGGTCGCAGAAATAGGGATGTTTAAACCAAAGGCAATGTTGCAGAGAGTACCATACCCCCCCCCCAGCGGTGAACCAAATCACGCGACCACGCAAAAATTCAGTCTCGATCACGTATCACAAAAAATGACCAAATCGCAGCTCATCACGCAATTTCGGCTATATAGTGAAAAAAATTGTATAATCATGCATCACGCTCCAAATTTTTGTCAAATCACAATCACGCTCAAACTTCCAATCACGCAATCACTCCAAAGAAATTCCTAAATCATGCAATCATGTTCTGGAAAACCCCAATTTAATAATATTTTTTCCTTCTATATCACAAATATTAAGCTATTTGTTATGCGTTTTATAGACTAGCTAGAGGTTTAAATTTTCAAAATCGCATACTGTATAGAGAGTAGTGATTTTGTTTCAGTAGAGAAAATTACGCAAGGGGTATCAGGAATCTTCAAAATCGGAGAAATCGGGGGAAATTCGCCATTCTCGGGTAAGTTAAAGTTAATTGTGACGTCACAAAACAAGTGTTTTGCTTTTTACTCAAAGCCGGTCAAAAAGATTTTCTACATCCAAATACGCTTCTTTTGGTATATAAATGACCATGTAAGGATGGGTGCTATTAGTGGGAAAAAGTTACGGTAAATTACTCAATTTTCTAGACATGCCGTAACTTACTCGAGTTCATGCATTCACGCATCGAAAATTCGCCATTCACGAATCACGCATGGAACCTGATTTCACGCATTCACGCAACGAAAAAGACCCTTTAACGGAATCACCCACACCACTGAGGGGGGGGGGGGTCGACGATGATAAACGACGTAATGTGAGACTCTCAGATACAAGGAAGCAAAAGTAAAACACTCCTAAACATAAATTTCTCTCACGCCTAAAGATAAACACACACAAATGATGGGAAGGGTGGTTGGTAGATTATCATCATCATTTCCTATACAGCTTAGACAGGATTAAAAAGCGTTATGTGATTTCAAAAGCAAACAGGGACGGACAGATTACTAAACAAAACTTTCCCATTCCAAAATCATGACGAACAATTGATAAATTTATTTGTTATTATTTATTATTAATTATGTGATGAATAGATTTTATAAGAACAAACCATGTATGCGTTTAAAGAGTTCCTTCACTTCCCAAGGGTGGGGGGGGGGGACTCATATGGTCCGACCTACGGTATGTGCGGCCCTTAAGGGTAGGTTTTTCAAGGTTCTATCAAAATCTAGGGTAGAAATTTGAGAAAAAATTTGAAATTCTTTGCTGAAACCGGGGGAAAATGATCGAAAAATGCACTGTAAGGGTCGGTTTTTCGGCAAATTTTGCACTGCACTGTAAGGGTCCGAATTTAAAGGTCCAATTTTTGGCCGCACATACC
>JAUJPO010071855.1:0-11669 GCA_032270745.1 Tiaropsis multicirrata
TCGCAGAGTTTTCGTTTCAACTTCAAAAAAATTATAGTGCTTTCATCAAGTGTTCTTGGTAATACATTACAAACTTCTTCTGTTTCAATTGGAATATTACAAACAATTCCTTTAATTTTAGGAAACTGGTCTTTTGGCATTATTTTAACTTTTGAAAACAAAATGCGTTGTGATATAACTGTGCGTTCCATTTTATTGATGTTTTGCAAATGATTGGGCATGTCATACAGTTCAAGCTTGTTACTTACACTTTGACATGGAATTTCCTGTTTTAAAAGTTTTCTATCACAAGTTTTACAAATATAAAATAGATCATCATGGCTAGGAACAAGATTACATTTTGAATCAAATCCATTTTTGTCATACTTCTCTTCTTTAAATGCTTAAATGGTATTACTGATTTTCTATAAAGACAACGATGACAAGAAACACAAATGTAAAAAGGTCCTTCTTTGATACTCTTTTTGAAATTAGATATTCTCTTAGTTCTGTCATCTTTAGTGTCACTTGACTTTTTCTTGTAAGATTTCTTTTTTTGTTGTTTTATACTACTACTATAGTTTTTTTCATAGTGCTCTTTCCTGTTCTCTTTAATAGAGGCAGAGTTTTTTTTCATAGAATTCTTTCTTATTCTCGTTAATACTGACAGAGTTTCTTTCATAGTATTCTTTAGCTTTTTTTTCATACTGGCAGAATTATTTTCATAGTATTTTTTCTTGCTCTCTTGCATGTTTTCATTGTAAAACGCATTTTACATGTTTGTTTAATTTCATCTGCATTCTGTGAGTAATGACGTTTTCGACACTTTTTAATTTGATCTTGTTTCTGTTTTTAATACTGCTTTCAAGTTGGTTGGAATAAAGTTTTGTTCTTCTAAATTTACAGATAGATTTTTCTAGATCAACTCTATCTTCAATCATTTTTATCTTAATAAAAGTTAATTGGTAGAAAATGTAACCCATAAGTAGTAGAAACATATTCTGATATATTGTTTGATGTTGATAATTTTATTAATATTGACTTTCCAGTCTCAACTTCAACAATATTGCCTTCCCGATCAAGACTATGAGAATCAAAAATGTAAAGATCTTTACGATTTCTTGTTTTCAAAATTGCAACGTGATTCCCATTGATATAAAGAATAACACCTGTGAAATTTTCACCTGAGAAAAGACTTTCATCAAAGAAAGCTTCAAATTTACTGTTGTCCGAAAGAGTATCTATATGTCCTTCTAAATGTTTTACAATCTCTATATCAAAAACATTATTTTCAACAGAAACATGCTGTGGAAGCTCATGAATATTCAAAGTTCGGTTTTTTGTTATGTAAAATGTAATCTAGGTCATAATCTTTCCAAATACCAACGTTTCTTACTGTTGACCAGCATATGGAAAAGAGTGCATTAGTTGCAGATTGCTTGCCTGCATATTGTCCAAACATGGTATGAGCTTCGTTAAAGTTCCCTTGAACAATTTTGCTAAACTTCATGTTGTTAGAATTTAACCTGATATCAATTAAAAGACTAAACTCAGCGAAAACGGGCAAAAAAATGTGGATATTAATATCAGAAATTTTGGTCAAAAGGTTTTTGTTATTACACTTCTTACCGCTAAAGTTATCCTCAATTACAGCAAAATTCACTACCGATGTAAAAATTAAAAAGTGCAAGAAGTACGTAAGCATTAAATCTGATACCTACTATTGGTATACAGTACTGTTCGATAAAAAAATGCAACAGGAGCAGAAGGTGCGGGGAATGGAAACAAGGTGCAAGGTAAGTAATGTGTAAAATGCTAAATGGTACAAAGTTAGAACACACTCCTTGGCTGGAGATGGGTGTGATTTTATTTTTGTGTATAGTAGTTTGAATGTTATGTGGTTGTAAGTAGTAAATCGGTGTATATATATAAGTTATTGATATATAGTTATATAATATATTAAGTATATAATTCAATTTCAATTTCTTGGCTTTAATTTCTTGGCTTTGTTTGGCTTTATTAAGTGCAGGATATTTAATCCGCAGTCCTGTTTTGAAACAGGACAGATCTTTCAACTGCCTTTAAAAGAAAGCAGGAAAAAATCTTATAAGGTTGCTTGTCCTAAAAAAAAACAGAAACAAACCCCTGAGAATTTGTGAGGATATACTGTTAAATTTCAATTTTGAGAGACACAAACACTATCCTTTTATTTCTTTTCTACTGATACTGAGTTTTATTAGAAAATACTCACGAGGTTTCTAGCAAATATCATAATCTTGATACCCCATTCATGCAAAGCCAACAGCGCTTCCAAATCAGCCAGGACAAAAATATAATGAATCAGCTTTAAATTGTTTTTCCAGACTATTGAGTACGGACGGAGAATGGCCTTTCGGTCTTTGAGCCCAGTCGATTATACTTTATTTGCTTTATTTTTTCAGGACATTATGAATTACGTCATATTTAATATTTACGACAATCGAGTCAAAAAACACTTAGAGCCCAGTCTTTTTAAGGGGGTATAAACCCGACACAGCCCCACAATCCTCTATGAATTTTACTTTCGTTTTCCCGCCTCTTTATTTTATCTCCGGATAGGCCGTCATGTAATAAAGCACGTAGTACGCATCTCCTACAAAAACCGAACATCGAAGAAAATAAGGAGAAGGAAAAAAGCCGTTTTAACAAATATTCCCCTATAGGTAGGGAAATATTTAATGAGAAATGGTAAAGTAGATTCAAGCTCTTTTACACGAAGGTTTCAACCAAAACGTTTTTTTTTTAAGACAAAAGCATCAACGCAGATTTTCGAAAAGCAGGGGAGAAGTTAATTATGCAATCAAAAACTTTATGGCTTAGTTATAAGAATTGCTTCTTGTGATGAAACCATTAAACACTTGGGCAAATAGAAAAATGTGAATTAATCCTGCCTCTCTTTTGTAATCTAAATCTGAATGTTGTTTTCAGAACTTGTGAATTACAAAATATATTTTGAAAAGTGGGGCGTAGGAGGTTTGAATAGAAAACGTATTTCCTAAACTACAATTTACAGGAGGGAAGAATTCGGTCTTTTTAAAATGCATAAATAGCATATGAATTGTTAAAAACAGGTTTTGTAGCTTTTTTCAATAGAAGATGATGTTTCTTTCCATGAGGTTTAAATAAGTTTTTAAAAATCTACTACACAGCATGGAAAAATGTTTTCAAAAAGACAATAAAATGTGAATGTGTAGTATAGTGTGACATGGTCTATTTTGAGCGTATTTATTTTCGAGCCTGGGCCATTCTAAAAAAACCATACAGGGGAGTGGACGAACCTTTAAGGCGTAAATTCTTTTTTCCTAAAAATATGCCTGGAAAATGTTAAAGTTAAACTTGTTTGTATGGTGTATGAACCAAAGAATTATTGTTTTCAATACGTTGGCCCATATGATAGAGGACAAAAGTATTAGCAGATTTTTATATATTATACGAATTAATTTTTGTGATAAATCTCTCGGGTGACTTAAAAAATTCGACTCCTTTGGGACGAAAAAAAACTTCATTGAAAACCTGAGTCACCTTTATAAGATAAAGGGTACTTAAATGTTTTGACCCATTAGAGTTAAAAAGCAATGAGCCTGGAAAGTTGAAATTCATTTCTCGAAAATTGCAAAAACTAATTAAAAAAGGGATAATCTTTTTACCAAATATTCAGAGCTGTGACGGCGAGCATAAACCATGTTATCTGGTACAATGTGAAAGGGTTTTCGTATGGCAAGGTTGCGAAGGAAAGCTATAACTAAGAATGTTCAAAACCAAATCAAAACGTATAGATAACTACTGCCATGCCGACGCTATAAGATGACCGAATTCTTTCATCCTGTAGAGTTTGTTTTTGTTTAAGAAATAGAATTTATTTAAAATTTCTCCGTCCGACCCTTTAACATTCATTATTATAATTCTGTTATGTAATAAAATAAAGAATGCTACAGTTACACCAGGGATGACGATTTAATTCACATTTTGCTATTTGCCCAAGTATTTGTCCGAGATTTGCCTCACTTTAAGCCAGCGATTTTTTTGGAATCTTTATGGTCCACTTAGTCATAATCAAAAGTCAAACCTTCTGGACAGTGATTTGCACACGAAAGTTGCCCCAGCGCCTATTTTATTTGTGATTACACTCGATTACAAAAAGAACATATTGTATTGTTAAATATAAAACAATAAACTTATGTAACGCGCGTTACTATTTTGATTGGCTTTGCTACTGAACCACCATTAAAGATGCGGTTGTTTATGGCCGTTCATTATCGCCACCAAAATCCTTACAGCTTTGACGTGTTGGGCAAGGAAATACAAATTACCTGAGGGTTATTATTGTGAGGGATGCGTAACCTTTTTTAGTTAAAACACCCCTGTCACCCCATGTTCTCACTGGGTGAAACTTTTAAACCCACTGGGATGTTTTGCTAGTGGGGGTCATAAAAAATCTTTCGTTCTTTCATCATATTTTAAGCGGGGTGGCTCTTTGTATTTCTTTGATTTATCACTGAGGTGAGAGAGAGAACATTCAAATTTTCCGACCGGGGTAAAAAGAATTAGCCTTTTTGAGTATTTCTTTCGCCAGTGGGGTGGATCCCAGTGGGTCACAGACATAGGGGTGTGTTAAATGATAAAAACATTTGGTACAATAAAACAAGTCAAAATAACAAACCTTTTTAAAGATGGATTTAAGGGCGTTACCACCAGAACGTTCCTAAAAAGTGAATACGTGTTATATCTATAAATCCTTCTTTGTTATTTTTATTTATTTATTTATGTATTTCTGTTTGTTTGTTTGTTTGTTTGTTTGTTTGTTTTTAAATTTGCTTCCTTTTTCTCACTTTCTTCTTTCTTTCCTCCCGTGCGCTACTATCATACGGTGTGTCGCACCGGGCTCTATTCTTTTCTTTTACTACAACTTTGTCTATTTGCTTTGCTTTAACTAATCATCGTCTGCTGTACTTAACTGTATGGACAGAAATGGACCAGGTCTTAATATCTTTTAGCTTCTTTTTCTCCTTAATTCTATTTTATTATTCAGTTTGTTTATTTGTTTGGAACTGCGGGTCGGTTTTAGATATTGTCTGAGGGAGACTGAGTGTTGGGTACCCGTAACACGTGTAAAGTCGCTATGAAGATTATAGATATTAGATCTTTTTAAGTTTCTTATATATCAGTTCTTTCCCTTTCCTTAAAAAGGCTGATATTACATAACTTCAGTATACATGTTATAGGAAATCAACTCGAAATCAGTTTAAATTTAAAGCAAATATTGCGATGCCAGTTACCTCTATACCTAGTGGTTTGCCTAAGAAGCCAGGCGGGTCTTTAAATTTATTTTTTGTCTCTTGTACAGATTGTGATGAAAACAAACAATGAAATAAACAAAACAAAACAAAAAGAAAATAAGATTATACAAAGTTCAAAGTCCAAAGCAAAAGTGTGCGGTAGAGTCCAAAGTCCTATTCCCGTACGATAAAAATAAAAACAAAGTCCAAAGTTTAATGAGTCGTACGATACAAATTTTAAACAAAACAAAGAAAGGTTAAAGTCCATTTAATCGAAAACAAAGAAAGGTCCAAAGTCCAGAAAAAAACTGCTTTTAACTGGTTGAAACTAGTTCTTTTTTTGTAATCGTAAAACTTTAGATAACAAGAGTAAGAAAATTTCCAAAAACATTCGCAGAACGCCAGAAGGATGAAACTTTATGGAGAATACATTTTTTTCTAAATTTGGCATCCATAGTTATCGTTAAAAATATATGATGAAAACGGATAAAATTGGTTTGATCATTATGTTGAATTGGTAATGGTAAACATTTAATTTTTTTATTCCAATTACTTTATTACATAAAAATTTCGCGGCATGAAAATTTCTCGTTTTTCTTTTGACAAAATATACATTTCATGGTATTTTAATAAAATACAATTTTTTTGGGATAGAAAATATTATGCAATGGAATTATATTTAAAAAAATTGTATACTTACTCTAATATTTCGTACAAACTTTTTGTAACTCAATGGGCCATCTTTCACCTCAAGTTGAAACAAAAATCTTAGAAGAGAAAAACGAAAAAATAAAGCATACTTTTAATGGGATAAATTTTCACGAGGATTAAATTTTACGGATTTATAAATAAAGTACCCACCAAAATCCGGAAAGAGGCCATCCGCGAAATTAGCAGTTCAGTTCTAATACCTTGCACCTTCAGTAGTTTTACCAATGTTGATACCATCAAACTTTCGAAAAGTGTTAAGTTCTGGATTGTTTAGACATTCAGTTTCATTGATCATTGGTAAATGGTGAAACCAGACGTTGACCGCCATATTACGTTTGTTGTCAGTGTGTGATCGTACTTGATGGAACCATCTGGCAACGAGATAAATCAGAAACATGCTCGTATAGGTAGGTGCCAAATAAACAGGGGGTGGGATTTTAGCGTTATTATTGTTGCCTATAGCTCAATTTTACGTACCTTAAGTGGAGAAATTTAATTTTTTTCTGGCTGCGCCAAATTAAATCCGCGCTAAGTTTTTTTCTTATTACGAAAAAGTAAATTTCAAACGAACATTAATTTTTTTTTTTTAACTTTTACCAACAAAATAAATAAAATAGTCAATGGTTATAATATTGCCGTTTTTCTTTTTCTTATCAACTTTGTTTACAGCTGGCACGACTGGCGAAGGTCTGAAGAACTAAAGTTGTGCCAAATTAAATCCGCACCAAATTTAAAAAAATCCTTGCTGCGCCAAATTAAATCCGCGCCAAAATTTCTCCACTTAAGGTAATCACCATATTAACTTGACTACCCAATTCCCATCACATTGCATAGGTTCACCCGGGCGAAGGTACATTCATTTTCCAAGTGAATCACAGCACTGAGTGGGAATCAAACAAGACCTGTTACACGGAAGGTACGGCCGATAACCACTACACTACTGCGTCTGAAACAGGCTATTCACAACAAATAAGGGACTTTACTCTTAAGGACATTTGTCAAAAACTAACAAAAAAGCGGGGATTGGCGTTTATTCGGCACGTCGGAATACGATCAGGACATATTCTAGTGGAAGGCAGGAAAAAGACTGTTTTTTTCCAGAAATCTTAACGTATTATATCAATCGATATGTCTGAAAAGGTCGTTAATTACCGGTATGTCGTCTTTTGGTCATAACTCCTGACCACTTGGTATTTAAGGGAATAAAACAAATGCTATTTTTTGTAGCTGAGAAAGAGAGCTTTCCAACAATACCAAAGTTGATACCCTAACCTTTTGTTCTGGCCGAGAAATGGCATTTGAAAGGAAAACACAATATTTCGGAAAAAATTGATGAATGTTTTGGCTTTTTCAAAAAATAATGCGCTGGCTAAGTGTCTAAAATATCTTAAACAATTACTTTTGTAGTCAGTTAAAGTGATATGGAAACAAGAAAATTATGCTGTTGGAGGTTTCAAGCCATAAGCAGAGGTTAGAGAAAACTGTTAAATTGCATTATGACCATGATTTAAAAGCTATCTACTTCTTTACTATCGTTTTGGCCTGCGTAGCCATCAAAACAAAGTCCAAAATCGCACCTTTTGCTGGTGACCCACTACCCCCTTTTGACGTATTTTTGCATTGTTTTAAATGTGATTTTTACTTTAAAAGCTAACAACTTGGTAAATACCGAATTTTAAAAGTGTATAAAAATTCAAACTACAGTTTCCTCTATCGAATGAAATAAATATATTAATTATTTGTTCGGCTCCATGAGACCATCAAACACTTAAAAACTATTTCTGTGGGTCACACGGTACAAATAAAAAGAAACGAAAAGATTTGACAGAGAGTTAATAGGTTTTTTTTTCTCAAAGTCATTCTTACCCTTCAGGAATAAAGAGACAATCACCGGCTTGCATTTTAGCTTTCCACCAGGGTGCTTGTGCTAAACCAGGATATTTATTCAAATCTACTGCATCAACGTCCACTTTACTAAAAGCTCCTTCGGGGGCATCGAAGTCTATGTACTCTTCGTATTTCTGAAAAGGTTTGACAAAAACAAAATAATTTAAATTTATAGCCCTTTTATATTACCAAGGGTAGTTTTATCGGGCCCCAGTCATTTTGCTATAACTCATTTTAAGACATATAAAAACGAATGCTTTGAGAAAGAAGAGTATTATGAAAAGACGTTATCAAAAATCTTATCGCTTACTTATCGATATTAGAATGAGTCTGATTCTTTGGCATCCTAACAACTTGCTGCTGTCATTTTGTGAAAGGTTTAGAGTTCGAAGGAAAGTGAATACTTTATTCGGATTAAATTTATCGAGTGAGCAGTTTGAGAAATTTCTCGTGGATTTAATTTCGCAAGTGACCATTAAAATGGACCGATTTTACGAAAATCGTATGGTTTTGACAAACCTTTTGCTCTGAAAAGATTAGAATGATTAAAAAGATTTAAAATATTGTATGGATTTAACTAAACATTTTCTCGTGATAAAGACTTTCGTAAAAAGGTCGAAATCGAGAAACTCAAGTTTGCAAAAAAATACGGAAGGAAATAATTAATGCAAAAAGGTGAATGTAAATTTTTCACCAATGCAATAAGCATTACTGACTAGAAGTCAGAGAAATAATTTTTAAACCTTATCAACCATATAAAGTTCTTTTACACCACTGAACAAGCAATTAATGTTATCAATTCTGTCGTTATGAAGGACTGATTTTGTTCCTCCACTGGAAAACCACATGATAACATCACTTATAACTTTGGTGAATCCACCACATGCTATGCTTGGAAGCAAACGAAGATCCTCTAAAACAAAGATGAAATAAAAAGAAAATAATATTTAGGTCCAGCAAATTTCAAAATTTCGGAAGGTTTTTTTTTCATATTTTAATGCCAAAAACTTGATATTGCATGAAATCTTTCCGCGATTTGGCAATTTGGCGATTTAGAAGGTACTAAGTTTTTGAAGAAAATTGTATTTTCTGAAATTTTGAGAAAATATATTTCAATAACCCAGCCAAAAATAGTTTTGCTTCTGTAAAGAACCTGGGTCATGAAACGTGGTGCTTACGTATTGGCAGGAAGATTCCAAAACATACAAAATATTGATCCTTTCATAAAAATTACGTCATGAATAACACTTGTGTCGTTTCTAAATCATTACCATAGCAATTTTATTCTCAAGGGACTTTGATAAAGGTGTATTCTTTTCATGTATAAAATGAAAACATACCAAGTAATTTTCCTCGCAAGCTATTGACCATATAAACATCATCAGTTTGGTATTGTCCAAGAAACTTTTTGTAATTCCAATTCCACATACCAAGTGATCTATTTTCTTTCTTTCCTTCCTCCACATCACAATCAATATCACCGAAATGTTCTCTATTAAAAACATTGATAATTGAAAATAATAAATATTTTTATTTTTTATCCTATTTTTCATCTCCAATACAGTATATACATTCAACCAAACCTAGCGGCACCAAATTGTTACCAGACCAAAGCAATTTTCAAGAATGAAAATTACAGTTTATTACATCCATTGTAATATTAATAATAATATATAATAATAACGATATATTTCTCAGTATCTCCAAATTTACAATAATTGGCTCTTCACCTGGAAATTGTGTAAATTAATTAATTATGCAGTGTCTCAAAAACAAAATTTGAAAATATTAAAAAAAAAAAAAATTAACTATAAATGATATAACTTAATGCTTGGAATCGAACCATTGGGTAATCTGATCTAAGGGTTAACAAGTAATCGGGAGCTGAGAGTAATCGGGAGCTGAGAGTACTCAGGTCTGTTAAAGAAGACATGTCTTAAAATGTCTAAATTTTAATTTAAGTTTTCGGAACGAATAGCACTAATTTTCAGATAATTACTCAAGGTTTAAAGCCATATATCTTAGCGGGTATTTGATATTTGATTCGTTTTTTACATTTATGTTTAAAACATGCCTTAACCTACTTGACGAGTAAGTACCCTTTAAAGTACTTAAGTACTTTTTAAAGATCCTTACTGTAGCACAAATTAGAGAAGAGGGAGTTATATTTTTCAAATCAGTTAAAACTTACATCATATATTTGTCTGTCCATAATTGAAAAGCAGGAAGATTTTTAGCGGCATCTTTAAAGACAACTGGTTTACTTCCAACAATATAATCTCTATGGAACGTGATTGCATCAGGAACGTCCTCTCGGATTTCGATATGACCTTCAGATTCTCGTTGTTGACCTAAAGGCTCTAGTTGCCCTTTGAAATCACCACTTGTATAGTTCATCCATATAAACATTTGAAAAATAATAATCATTTTGGTCTTCATTTTTGTAACTTTCTATAAAATTTTAGTGAATACAGTATTATTATTATTATGATATGTGTGTATATTATGTGTTGGCAGTTTTTATATGTGTTTTTCTAGGGGGTTTTCTGTCAGACCAAAGATCGTTTTGTAAATACCGCCAGACTAAAACTATTGTTTCACAAGAAAACAACAATAAGATTAACATAAATATTAATGACATTAATTTAAACTACTTTAAAAAGTTTTATACTCAAAAAATTATCAGGTCATGAAGAAATAATTATCCTCAACCAGGTACTTTAATTCTCTTAAATTTCGTGCACCCTTTAATTTTTGCGCATCCTTAATTTTATGATTTTATTAAAGTGATATATTCTTCCAAAATTTGAAAACTAAAAAGGAAATTTATTATTAAATTCAGCAAAAACAATACTTTAAGTGTTTGAAATGGTTTGACCATACAAAACGAAGAGAGAAAACAAACAAAACAAAAAAGTTAATGAATATCTCTTGACGCTACTAAAGCTCTGTGAAAGCTAAAAATAGGCAAAAATATCTGTCACTAATTCACACACCTTTTAAATTTTTGCGCGCCTTTAATTTTCGCTCGGGCCAAGAGTGCAAAGATTAAAGGGACACAAAAATTAAGGAAATTAAGGTGATTAACTTTTTAATAATTAGTCTTTATGGTGGAGTACAGACTAGACCATGGGTATAAAAGAAGGACAAAGAAGACTAAGAGCTCAGTTGAAAGTTCTCCTTCATGAGGTGAGGAGATGGCAAATAAAATTGAATCTTATTTTTTATGAAGTTGCTCCAACTGTATTCACTGCATGGTGCGTCAATTATATTGATGAACCATCAAGTTTTCAGAGGGTTCAAACATGCATTTATCGTTCTAGTTCCAATCAAATACCGATAACGATAAATATTTTTATGACAACGATAAAACTCAGCCGTAGTCATACCTCACAAAAAAGGGACTAAAGTGCGGCAGGTGATAGATAAAAGTGTACCTGGCTGGAAGGATAAGATTTTGAAATTCACTGAAAATTTTAGCCTTATTTTTCACCGGTATAATAGAGAATTTTGAGCAATGTTCTAAGTTAAATTTCCACTTAAATACCGTAATACCGTAGAGACGAAATACCAATTTCACAGGCATTTTTGTCGAACATTTTCAAGTTTCTTTAAACAATATATTTGTACCTAGTCTGTTTGGAAAAAATGTTACACTGAAACATAGAAAAAGTGGACATTGATAATTAAGCTAAAGAACGACCTTTCCTGCTCTAGACTGCATAACTATCAGCAGTGAAATGAATTGTGGTTATAAGTTAATATAATATAGTGACT
>JAUJPO010071866.1:0-11665 GCA_032270745.1 Tiaropsis multicirrata
GGGGGGTGGGGGTTTACGAAATAGCCCAATATTTTTAGATTGAGGCAATAAGAAAAAAGATGAGGCAACATATTTTTCTTTATTATCTTGGGAACATAACCATGCAAAAATTTTTCTCAAAAATGTCCGGCTAAGGGGACTTAGAACTCTTAGAAGCTGACTATATCTGTTTCTTTTACGTAAATCTTTGTAACAAAATCATTTTCTCTCCTTTTTTCAAAAATTGCCAAAATTAGGCTCGTGAGATGTAGAATTTCATAGGCTCTCCGAAAATATATACTTTCAATATATAAATGTTACGTCATCACAAGTTATTGATGAAAAGATTAAAAGCTTCAAATATTATTATTATTTTTTTATTTTTATTAACTGTCTTTCAGGCACTTCCATGTTTTGCAATGGCTATTCGTCCTATTAAAATATCGATTCCGAAGGTGGTGACATACCTTAACGGCCTAAAAATTTGCATGTTGATATTAAACCTATTTTGAATCCTCACTAAAAATTACACGAAGATACCATTTTTGGAATCAAAGATATGGACACTTTTATAGTTTTTATAGTTTTTAATTTTTATACTAAATTGTTGCGAGGTATGGTTCGAACACCAACCTCGTACCCAGGGCGATAAGCTTTCTGAAGTTAAAAGCGACGCTTTGAAACGTAAACGTTGGCCTCCTCTTTGCTTCTTATTTACGACGTTTGTTTCTACAAAACTACCTGTTAAGTTTTGCCGTATCGAAAGAAAATGACGTGAAAAATGCAGACTCTAAGACGTCTAAATTTATACCTGACTCGGCGCAACTACCCATCGACCACGTTTTGTTTTCACCAACACACGGCGGTGTGGCGCACGTCCGTACGCGTGACATCATTGAACGTGGACCGTGCACTCCTGGCGATTGACAAGATGACCAAGTACCCCAATCGTTCCAACCATCTATAATATGGAAAAAGAAGAAAAGTTTTCATGAATTTTCTTCGAAACCGAAAGATTTTCTTCGCTTTCTCTACTCAAGATTTATTTTTAAGGTATACTATAAATTAATTGTGGTAGACACGTCCAAAATTTGGCTGAAATGGACTCAAAACTGGCCTAGTAAAGAAGTAAGAAAAACTAATTGTCCTAAAAAGAAAATTTTGAGCCACTAGTGTGGATTTTAGAACCTTTAAAAGTTACGCACCAAAGTTTTTGGTGCAATAGCAAGGTTAAGCACCCGAGAACAGGTCTTTTACAGCCTGTGTTCTAGATAGAACACATTTCTACAGGCTAGTTAGTGTAGCATGGTAGAGATAAAAATCTCCTTTGTTCGAAATTTTTACGATTTTCCGTTTTAGAACAAAGGAGATCTATCTGCCTTGTTACTCAGACTAGCAGATACTTAATGTTGCTAAATAACATACCTGAAGAGGTCCCCGGTGCCGTTCCGGGACAACCAGGAGTCGATAACAAAAATGCGTATTTTCCTGACCCAGGCTGTCCAATATTTGTTCCTGATGAGATCTGAGAATATTCTGGCATGGAAAACACTTGACTCACATTATTGCATGCTGGGTCTCCAAAACCAATTGGTGATGAATTAGCTTGATCGAGGCGATTATAATCGATGATAACGTATGTTTGAACATAGTCTGTTAGAATTACAACTTGGTATGTAAATATACATGCTGTGCAAGTAGAATAGAATTCAACATTATTGAAAGTCACAATGATAGCTTCTTTAGACTTGAAACCTGTGCTTGATGATGTTATTTCGGCTTCCAGGTTTACAGGTATGTCTTTATCCATTTCGGTTAAAAGTGCTTGATTTGTTGTTGATCGTTGAAAAATATTATTGCCACCACTTTTTAGATCTTTATTGAAAGGCACCAGTAGGGCATATCCTGTTTGTGTCAGTGAAGCTGTAATAGAAGTGACTTTGGTATCGATCGATATCCAACCGTTAGAATTAACCTGTTTTTTTAACGAAAAAATATAATCGAATTTAGTCACCTTTGTCCAAGTTAACAGTTAAAAACAACTTGAAACCAAATTAAGGCCATCCAGTATTCCATGGAGAGAAATCCTAATAATCAAGAAAAATCTACCTACAGAAGAGGGGGAATTGGCATCTAGGCTTTCTTTGCAGTTTGACGCTCTCTGCTTGATGGGGTTTTTCAGAACAAAAATTGTACATCAACGTTGAGGATATCGAGGAGTCCCTCTGTCTGAGGGCAAATGAGTGGATGTCCACTCAAGGGTGGACGCAACAAAGAGGTCGTCGACTGAAGGTTTGTCTTGAAATCCAAGGGGTAACTTGTTTTTTTAGTTGGAAATCCGACGGGAAGCAATCGAAAATGTTGCAACAATTTTTTTCTGGAAAAGCCCAAAAAGGACGTTCCGTATTTCCATAAAGCCCTCTCGTTCGATAAATCTTTCCCCTCCTATTCAGGTTGACTCAAAAAAAAACTTTGCACGTTTGGTGACTCCTGTATGGACGGTGTTTAGTAGCAATATTTGATGTAGTTTTTTTTCTCCGATTAAAATAAAACTCATTTGATAAAATTAAATATTCATTCGGCAAAGTTAAATTTTCATTCGAAAAATCGTAAAATTTAAATACTTACTCGGTAAAGTCAAATTTTCATCCGGTAAAATTACACATTCATTCGGTAAAATTAAATTTTCATTTGGTAAAATTAAACATTCGTTCGGTAAAATTAAATAATCGTTCGGTAAATTCAAAATGATTGAATGTTCGTGATTTTTAGAATCTGGTATTTTAACCTTTAGAGCGCGCTAACTTTTAAATCGTCATTTTTTTCTGGAAATTTATTCTTTCAAAGGCCATTTCTCGACCAGGAAAAATGATTAAGGCATCGACTTTGGCATTTTTTGAAGGCTCTTTTTCTCAGCTACAAAAAATAGCGGATGTTTTTTCCTTAAATCTCAAGTGGTTAGGAGTTATGACCAAAAGACTGTGTACCGGTTAAACGACCTTTATATATATATACGTAGTCTGTGTGGAAAAGGTTAACTATATTAAACCACTCTAAAATTTCATATTTACCCAGAATGCACTAGTTTTCCATGAGACCCCTTATTCTTCAAGAAAGACTGGGTCAAATCACAGACAATTTCACTATGATTTAATCAAACGGGACCCAAGCTAAGTAATCAGATCAAAGACCAGATATTACAAATCACAAGTAAACTGCAGACCAGATTTAGCTTTTTCACATAATTGAATATTATCAGATATTATCATCGATTTTATTTCAAGGACTTTTTTTACCGAATGAAAATTTGAAATTAGCGACGGAGTTTTACCGAATGCTTTTTTAATTTACCGAATTATTTTTTATTGTAACGAATAAAAATTTAATCTTACCGAATGACTTTTGATTCTACCAAATTAAAATTGTATTTTATCGAGTGAATTTTGATGTTTACGCAAGAATTTGGTCTATCTAATAATTGCTACCAAAAACCAACCTTAGTCCGGAAAAATGGTTCTTGATTGAAACCAAAGTTATAATTTCTTTAGAAAGAGGATAGTGTCACTTAAATTTTGAGGTATAACTTTTTACGTTTGACCCAGTAGTTAAAACAGTTATGAGCTTGCAAAGTTAAAATTCATTTTTCTAAAAGTGCAAAAACACGTCAAAAAAGTGGGAAATTTTCAATTAAAAAAGTCATAACTTGGTAACTAATGAATCAAATTTAAAAAGTCATAATTCAAAATTTAAGTTAGATCTTCTACTATCATTCGAAAGAAAATTTGAATTTGTTGTTTAATGTTTGGGGCTCCAATACACCGTCAATCGTCCGAAGTTTTTAGTTACCCGGTATGAATATCGAATTAAAAAGCATCGCCTGTATCCAGGTTTTTCCAGATTTTCATTTACACAGATTGATTTTAGATTGGTTTGTTTCATATGGTTTGTTTTAATCACAAAATAATTGTCATTTGCTGTTCCACAAAACAAATGTAAATATGAAATCCCCGGGGTAGATTATGAAACCCAAAAGTGAGCTTGTGAACCCGAAGGCTCCTTTTTCGATAGTTGTGTACCCAAAGGTAGGGGTAGGCGCCACTCCTTTCCCTGGATTTCTCCACTTACCCTCGCTCTAATCCCAATATTGAGTGCCAAGCAGAACAGCACAGCGAGTACCAGTTTTCAAGTCTTTTGTCTGACCTAGCTGGGGGTTGAACCAACAACCTTGCGAACGAGAGGCAAACACTCTAACCACTTGGCCACCGTCGCCCTCAAACCCCACCGTGTACAACTTGTTTATTTCTCGATTAGCCCACTTTCATTAATACTATACACTTACACATATTTGAGTGTGTCCAGTTGTAGTGAACAAAGGAAATGCTGAAGACACAGGAAAACAATCAGCAAGATCATCTCCAGCTGCCAAAACTGAATCACCGTTAGAAGTCCCAAAGGCGTAAAATGCTAAAAAGTGAAGTGTAAAAATCTTACAACAGTATATACTGTATATATCTATATCTCAAGATAAAATTTGATGGAGGCTGACGACAGGAAAGATGAATTTTATACCCGGGGAGAATACATAGGATGTGCCAACGAAAAAGGGAAAAATAGGCTTATTTGCTTTGATACTTCGAAAATTAATATGGGGGAGGGGGAGAGGGTGTTAATTCGGCACCCGAGAGTAACCTTGGCCAGTGAAGATGTTCTATTAGGATAGAGGATCATCAGTGTAAAAAGTTTCAGCAGTTAACTACAACACTCACAATTTTATTGTACTTTTTATTACTTGTTTTTAAAGGTATAGAAAACTAATAATTCAAAAAAGAAAGAAAATTACCATTCACTTCATCGTGTATGTGTGACACAAGAAGAATGAAAAGAAGAAGAAGATCACAACCCTAAAAAAAATGCAAAAAATGAATTAGTGAAAATTATTATGAAAATGTGCATGTTAAAAAAAAATCCAGTACAAACTAAGCCTTATTTATTTTGTTGATTTGAATTTGTCTGAATAAAAAGAAAGGTTACATCAAAGATATTGATGTGTCCGAACATCTGGCAAGACCTTTAATAAAGTGTTATTAAGGGAACCTTACCATTATTTGGCATTTTGTCCAATTAATGACAATATTAAACAAAAAACAAAAAAATTATTTCAAGCCATGGAGTTGTTTGTTCCATGTAAAACTGAGTAATGTTGTGGATGATTAAAATATTGAAATTCATTCTGATCCACTCATTGAAAAAAAAAATATATTGAAAAAAATAGTTGAATATGTCACGAATATGTAATGAATATAAATTTCAAAGTCACAAAAATTATCATTGAATTCTTCCCTCAACGACCATATGGAAAAACCTTATTAGGTAAAATAGGTGAAAAAACTTGAATCGTTGAGCCATTTTTTATTTAAATTATATTTTTTCACTATCATCACTGAAGATGAACATATTAAATTTGTCACCAAAAGCATTTATGAAGATGGTTGGTATAAAGAAACCTTTGGTTTAGTGTCAAGCAATTATATGTGAAACAGGTGACAAGAGTGATATCTTAAATGAATCTTAAATTAAATCTATGATTTTATCATTTTCCAAAAATATATTATAGTAACAATATCGTGTGATTTTAGCCGCATTGCATTTATTAACTTTACCGCGGTTTGGATTGGGACCTGGTAACTATGGAGATTGTTATTATTCCTGTTCATTTCATAAAAAAAATTCCCAGCGAGTATATAATAGAAAACATAATGACAATCAATGAATAATTAAAAACCAAATAAATAACACAACTATGAACAAATTTTAAATGTCTAACAAACAAACTCTCCATGACGACAAGGCGAAGTTTTGAGACATCAAAGAATGCTCTCTGAAATCGATTCCAAGATCCGTTAGGGATCATTCAAAAAGTACGTACGCTCGAAAATCGCAAATTTATGATCCCCCTTTCCCCCTGGGACGCTTTTCAGTACCCCCCCCCCGTTCGATTATCGAATTATGACGCCAAGAAACGTTCGATTATCGCATTCGAAGATTTGAAAACATTCGATTGTCGAATTTTAACGTTCGATTTCAAAAAGACAGAAGCCGGCGCGAAGGCTGTTTTGTTATTGTAATAATTATCATTGCCACAAACCACAGATATCGCAGTCTTAAAAGCGTATCGCAACATCAAAAAAATTACGAGCGTACGTACGTCTCTTCATCAACCCCCTCCCCCGTACGCTTTCGTACGCTTTTTATAGGAGAACCCCCCTCCCCCTCTTTGAGCGTACGTACTTTTTGAATGGTCCCTTACAACTAACATCGCACGAGCTTCGTTACCTGATTGTTGAAAGTCAGCTGATTCAGTTTTTGACACCTCAAGTAGAGGTGGTTCAATTTTGACACCGTTACATACTTCCTTCAACATGGTTGCCATTGCATCGCGGATGTTATTGTGCCGGTGAATGATATAACCTCCTAGATGGCACGAAAGGGCATGCTCGATGGTGAAGTTCGCTTGGCATGAACATTTTATTGGAAGCCTTCTCATTGACCACCCATAACGCATGAAGACGGTGTCAAAGAATTCCTGTTTGTTTGGACAAAATTCTCTTCCTTCAATGGAAGAATGGTTAACCAAGACGAGGCTCCTGGACACATGGCGATTTCGAGGGCTTTGATTTCGATGGATGTGAGCGATGGCAGTGTCTCACGAACGATACTTTATAATGTTGCTGTTGTCGCTGCCTCTTTCTTGACCGTATCAGCTTTCTCGAGTCTTCGAAGTCAACGGGCTCATCAGATTTTGCAACAATACGATCACGAAGCGTAGTGGTTGCTGCAAAGCTCTTTTCGAATTGAAATTTGGCTTCATCAAAGACGTTGACGAGGCCGAGTTCCCCACATTTGGTCGGCAATGCAAGAATACGTCTCTCAGTGTCATTACAATGTCTTCCATCGCAGAGGGATGGTACCAATCGAAAGCGGATGATGTTTTCAAGTGGTGCAAGAAACTCTTCGAGGTTTTTGATGGTGCGGAACATGTAGTTAAATTTCTGGCGATAGCCAACAGCGAATGCAACATATGCGGCTTGTGGTTGCGACGAAGCGATAGATGACAAAAGAGCTAGCTCTTCTACCCACTCTGCAACTTTGGAGGTAACAAAATCTTTACGAAAATCGATGCTTCCAATCAAAGCACCCAGGTGTTTTTGACCCTTGGCGGTTATTTTGATGGACGTTGTGGAGAACAGGGCTTTTGCGTATTCTGCATATTGCGGTTTGACTATCAACTAAGATTTAGATGGGTTTGGATAATAGCCGATTTTTGGCCCAAGTTTGATGAGTAATTCAACCAGACTTTTAGGAACCGAATCTTTCCAGCTCCGGTAAGGTCATCGGCAAATGTAACTTGTTTCACTCGTTCGATATCTCTCAATGATGATGTTAATGGAAGAAGACTAAATCCGTACAATGCCATCGCAATAGGGTCTCCTTGCGTGGTGCTTTCGGTGGATTTTAGCTCTACACCTCCAACTACGAACAGTCTGATTTCGTGTCGTTTGCAATTCTCGACAAACATAGATAAAGGTGGACAAATGATTTTGATGTTTTGAATCATAACGGAACGGTTGATGCTGTTGAATGCGTTGCTTGCGTCTACAAGTAGAACAGCTTCTGTATCATCGTCATTGAAAATGTCAGCCATTGTGTGAACAGCGGTTTCACAACCATCTAGTTGGCCAGCGCATAATTACAAATTACCAGCTGCATTTTGGATGTCTTTTTTAAGAATTGTCACAATCGATTTGCCAAAAATTCTTCGAAGGACTTCACCGATACCAATTGGGCGGACACCGGGATTCTTGTTGCGTGGAACAAGTGTACATGAAATAAAAGCCTCCATGGCGCGGCCGTTTTCCCTGTCGCATTTTTCTGTGCACATTATTGTAGCCATTCTTGCAATGGCCTTTGAAAGATCGTTTGAACGGTCACCGAAACTTTTTGATAGAAGAAGCCGGTGCCACATGTTTGCGTACAACTGTGAAGGACCCGAGGATCCTTTTGTCTTGGCGAGTGGTCCAACGATTTGGCCTAAAGGAGAAGATCGTCAAATTTTGTACTTGTGGATGTTTTTCTTGTAAGGTGTTGATGATCTGATCGCTTATCGGGACCAGACCATTTGAAAGTTTGGAAAGTTTCAAGGCAGCGTTAACTTTGCCAAGAAACATCAAATCACTGAAATGTTTGCTGACTGAAGCGACTTTCTTGGCGGTGGATTGAAGAATTCGGTTTTGAATAGCTCTACATTCCCTTGTCAGCTCATCGAAGTCTCCTTGCGTACATAGGATTAATCGGCGTGGGGGACCCCAGTGACGTCACAAAAATAGATCTCGGAGTTGAGTTGAGAGGTGGTTGACATCTCATTAGAACGGAAATTGTATAAGGAATACAATACAGCATCAAAAAGTAAAGTTAAAAGGTAAGTACTTTTTTGGGGCAATTTGACCGAGTGACGTCATCAAAATAGATCAGACTTTAAAAGTCTATATCTCGGGGTTGGATTTCTTTTCATGGTTGGGATAACGAAAACATTTTCAATTTATTCAAAAATAATTAGTCATATTTCATAAGTATCACCTCATATCGATAAAAAATTTAGTTTTAATGTCATACAGAGAGAGAGGGAATGAAAAAAGCATGAAAAGGCCATATTATCCTGTAACCTTTCGCCCTTTGTACGTTTTTTCCTGTTTAAATTTTTGCTTCTTTTGATTTTTACACTTTCATTCTAATCACGCTAGAGCCAAGCATTGGAGAGTTCCCCTCAAAAAGCGAACGTACTGTCATGATCCACACCCTGCTCCCCTTCCCCGTTCTAATTTAGGTAGGGCTAAACTTCGATGGCGGCTTCGATCGTCGTTTGAATAAAATTTTGCATAGCATTCGCCTTTCACGAAAGCTAAGAGGCCCCTCGTACCGGGGAAGAAAGGGCAATAAAAGTTTTTGAAAATTATGTTTAGTTGTCTTATCACGGTATGGGAAAGGGAAACACGTGGTTTTTCGTTTTTGTTCTCTCTTCTTTTTCTATTTTGATTCTCTTCGTCACGATTGTGACCATATTTCCCAAATTGTGAAACCACAAATGAGACGGATTTTCCTTATTTTTGATGACGTAATGATGACGTCATCTCGCTCCTCTAAAACCTAAAACTACAGAAAACATATTTGGAAATTAAACATCATTTTGTTAACAAAACAAAAATTTCACCACAAATATATGTGAAACAACCTAAAAAGGCCTTCCAAAATTAAAAACATCTGCCAAATAAATTAATAGAATTTTATACGACGTGCCAAATAACACAAAACAAATGACAACAAAAAAAACCGCGTAAAAAATATCTTCTCCGTTTTAAAAAAGAAACACACGAAACTTTTAAATAATATCTTTGAAATAACTTTACATCACGAGCTATTTATCTTCATGAATGAAATAACAGATTTTAAGCCCCCAAGGGGAATCAATTTAAATAAGTTATTTCACAATCATCTGTTAGCCCTATGAACCTTAAGGGACTCTTGGCTTACTCATGTAGTTTTGTGAGCATATAAATATGAAACATTTACGAAGAATTCCTTAAGAAGATCTGACTATCAGAAAACACAATCAAGAAACCAGGAAATTAAAGATATTTAGATTGCTCGACGTAAAGAAGCTCTTCTCAAATTATTCGTCCAATCAAAGGTAAGAATTGTGGGGGAAAATGATTTCTGGGTAGGCGCGGACCTCTTAAGGGTCGGTTTTTTCAACATTCCAAATTCTCTCTAAGTTCGCAAAAAAAAAACAGTAAGAATCAAAAGTGTCTCATGAAGGGGTCGAGATTTTCGAAAGTTTACGGGAAAATATTTGAAATTGGACTCAAAACTTTCCAAAAAATAAATGGTCGATTTTTTAGCAAAATATAGTCTTTATAAGGGATGCGAGAGGTCTAGTCCACCACCACATGAATTTGAATCCATGGGAAAGTAAACTTTAACCACTCTCTCCTTTCAAGGAAATTTGCTCCTTTAAAAATTTAAAGCGGCGAAGTTTTATTGTTATATATTATTTTCAAAACACCTAAACGCAGTTAGTACCTAACATTAGCCTAAATACTAAAATTCATATTCTCATGTTTCAGTGTGAACAGATGTTTTGGTTGTTCTGATCGGCCTTTTTTCCCACGATGAATTTATAATTAAAATCTCTTTCGATTCATCCTTTTTCTCGTAATAAAATCTTCTAAAACCAACGGATTTTTAATCCTTAAAAGGATATTTTTCATTCTTTTATCTTCTAAGAGAATTAATTTCAAATAAAACTTGGGAACCACATTGACAAGACGAATTATAGAAATGGTTCGGCCTTAAGTTTGGGGCGCAAACTGACCAACATGCGAATTTAGGTGGAAATGTTGGCCAACATATTGGCCGATATTTACAGAGCCATCTTGATATGAGTTGTGTCACATAGGCTAAGTTTGATTTTGTTGTGCTATTTTACACTTTTTAGGAAATTCAACAAGAACAACAAAATCAACAATGGAACAAAAAATTATTCTAATCCAAATCTTCGCCTTTCTAAGCATCATCTTGTTGACAAACGGAGCATTAACAACAGATCCAAACAGTATGCCTTTGACAAGTTGTTACCGGAGATGCGGTATGAGACATCCAAACTGTCATTCCCTAAACGACAACAAATCGCATCAATGCCAGCTTATGGTTAGCTGCATCAAGTCTTGTTACGGTGAATATTTGTCAGAACACAAAGCAAGAGATGCTAACGTAGAGCAACGTAAGGAAGCACGATTCGCCGCCGTCAATAACGTAAACGCTTTCTCCAGGATGAACAACAAGAGGGCGATCTACAAGAGAGCTTGTTTGAGTGAATGCGATGCAGATCGATACATGTGTTTTCATCTCTCAGATACTGTTATGGGTGTGTTCAGTTGCAACCTTTCTAACAACATGTGTAGAAATAATTGCGCTTGATCCCGGAAACTCAATTTGCCAAGTTTTTCTGTATGTTTTGATAAAAGGTTAATTTATTAAAGTTTTATGACACATTTTTAGGCACTTTTCATGTGCATCAAATGCTCAGGGGCTACTTCAATAATTGTCATATCTACGATATGTGCGGTCCCTACGGATAGATTTTGTAATTTTTTAGAATGAACAAGGGTTTACATCTCAGAAATGAACTGTTAGGTCACCTTGCACTGCTAAGGTATGAAGACCCAACCTTTGCCCGCACATATTTCTCTACAGTAAATGTCTTGTTGTTTTAAGGAAACTTTAACAATTTTCTTCCGAATCAACCAAAAAGCTCTAAATTATTCGGGTTTCTTCTCGAATTTCACTAAGGCGTATAAAGACATTTTAGCTTAACCTATTACTTAACCACTATTATTCTATTGTCTAAAATATTTTGTAAATTATTCACCAGTAGATTAGCATATTTAACAATTTTTAGAATTTATCTAGCAAAGTAGAATAATATATCTAATAGTCGAAGAACAAGTCACTGTTTCGTCACAAATCTTAGTGTTTCATTACATAATTTTGGTGTTTCATCACACATTTTAGTCCCGGGGGGGGCAGTCGGTTTACAGACTGACGGCATGTGCGGGCCAAAAATCAGGGTTTA
>JAUJPO010071877.1:0-11665 GCA_032270745.1 Tiaropsis multicirrata
ATAAAATGTCATAAAAAACAGCCTAAAAGTGTCATAAAATCATAATATTTTTTATCAATTCTGGACTGGGAGGCCTGCCAGTGTCTAGAATCTGGTTTCTAAACACTTTAATGGCTAAATATATATTTTTCCTCTATAGAGAATGAATGGAACGCCGAGAGCAGCCATACAAAAAGCCCTGACCGATCCTAACGCTTACTTACAGGTATGGTAGATGCTTCAGTGTTTGTAACGTATCTAATGACTTAAAATGAAAATGGAAAAGGCGACGCATTTTCTAACTGTATTCAAGAATTAGTTAACATTTGATTTTGAGATTGACCCTAAAGTCGTAACAGAGGAGAAATTTATCCATATAATTTGGCGGGAATTTAATTTTGCGGATTACGGATACTTTAGGCGTACAAACTTTCGTGAATTGCCCTTTTCAGAATTTTCAAAACCTCATATAAACTTATTTGCGAAAAGGGCCAAATTTCGAGAAAATTGCTTGTTTCTGCTTCTGCTTGCGAAAGTTTGTACGCTCAAAGTACACAGATTCGGGGGTTTTTGTCTCTACTTATTTTTGTCTCTACTAATTTTCACTTAAGTGCAACTGTTGCAAAGAGATGGGTTCAAATGATATGATCAGTGATTGTCAACCAGACGTTTGTGTATTGTATAAGTTACACACAGAATGTGGAAAGTTGATCAACCTCTATGATTGGTTACAGGTATAAGTTTTATGTGTTTCTTAATACTTCTCGAGATTAGACAGAGTTTAATCTATATTATTATAATATTTTTAATCCGAACTGCTTTGTAGAGCATTCTACATGGTTCAGGGTTCAGGGAAAACCTGTAAAAAAATAAAGAACAAAGTCTATCGAATTCCTTCAAGATTAATGTAATTCCAATGTGGTGCCATACAATTACCATATACCAATAATTTGTTTATCCCCTTCATTTGTTTCATTTTGTTTGCAGGCTTTCACGACAGTGATCGATCCTTCTCTGACGTCTGATACAAAAAAGAAGAAATCAAAAGCCAAACAACAGAAAGAAGAACAATTGCAGTATCCTTTTTTCGCTCTTTTTGCATTGACTAAATTTTTCTTGGTATTAGTGGGTGCCATCCAGTCACTAGCCCCTATGGGCTTAAATATCAGCCAGTCAGGCCATATAGTTGTATTGTCGTGTTTGTTTATGTTCTCTACTATAAAACACCCATTAATAACGGTAGGGTAGTGAGTACTAGCAGCAGCAAGCGAGGGTTAGCTGTTTTAGTCTTTTGGTCTTATTTTCTTCTTATCCCCTATAGCTAGTAGGGATCTTTAATTTAGAAGACTGCAGACCTAACGTCGGCAACTAATTAGTGATTCTGTTACGCTTTAGAGTGACAGAAGGGGTGTTGTGTTGTTTATGTTAGGACTTTGATGTCGTTAATTCGCCGTTCACTGGCCGAAAATGGCCGAAGAGAAAATTGTGTTACGCTCATTGTCCAAAATCGGAAAAAATGGGAAATCCCTAAAGGTGAAATTCAACCGTTTTATACGGTTCTTCCTTAACAAAATCTTCAACTATCTTTTTTTTTCTTCAATCAAACAGGGCACGATTTATACGAGGCGTATCTGAATTACAATTCTTAGGTTTCATCAAGAGTACCAAACGAAAAACAGATCATGTTGCAAGATTGACTTGGGGCAGTTGCTAAATGACCAGCATCCAGCTCTCATAGCCCAGCAGACACGGAACGTTGTTTTAACGTCAAAACAACGTTGTTCTAACGTCAGAACGTTGAAAGAGAACGACAAAAAACGTGTCTGCTGGGAAACGTCTTGGTAGCTCTGGAACTGTTGTTTTTTATGACGTTTTTCATTTAAGATTAACAATTCATGGTATACATTACGTAATCTTCTTTTACGGAAACACCTCCAAAAAGCCGGACGTTTGTTGGGGAATTGTCCGGTAATGCTTTTTGCAGACTTTATCTATCCATCTATCAGCATTTCTAAAATATTGTGTCATGATGCTTTGTACATTTAAAGTTGAATGTTTAATGAGTGAAAGTAAAATAATTAAAAATGACGATCAATGAAATCTATAGAAAATAATTATTTGTAAAGTAGACAAAAATTTTATTATAATATTATAAAATATTTATGAAATAACAGTGTTTCCAATGGACTTTGCTTTATTTTTTTATAAGAAAAGTCACGGTTATCGAAGTTTTAAACAACACATCAAGTACATCTTTTTTATTATGACAAAGTTTATTATAGGATCATTTAACTTGAGTTTCGTTCGAAAGTTAAGAACATCTTAAGAACGTGCCAAGGCTGAAATTAAGAAATTAAGAAAATTATTTCAACTGCAAGGGAAATATTTTTCACGCTTTAAAATGTGTTATTATGGTTCTGTCGAGAAAATGCATTTTTGCTTGTTATTTAGAATCATAATTAAGTCATTAAGAACATCAGAACACCTGACAGGCAGAAAGTTGTTGGAAAAATAAGCACACAATTTTAATGTTCTTATAAACGTGTATTTCTATAAAACTTATTCTTATAAAAAATAGTTACCCACAAGTTGATTCATCTATAAAAATATAATTTCAATATTTCCCCATTCTTTTGACACATGATAATGAATTCAATATAATTCATGAATAATTCAAATTTTTCGAAAACCATTCATGATATAATATTATTTTGTGCATGATTTCTTTTTACTTCTCCCATACCAACCAATCAACGAATCATCAAAATATTTCAAAAATCGGTGTCGTCTTTTTTATAATTTTGTGATCACAATATTATTATTTTCAAAGAGTATTTGTCACAAGTTCAAAATGGAGGGAATCATTATGTATGATTCTACATTTTCTTTGTAGAAATTTTGAGAGATCCATGTGGTATTGGTCGGCTTTAGTGGTAAGTGGAATTTTTCGAGCGAAAGACAAGATATGACAACATCATTCATTTTTGGTGGTATCTATTATTATCTCTCAGTTAAGGTGATCATAATGTAATTTTTCTAACTGGAAAATCTTCTTTTTTTTACCCAGCAGGCACCGCACACAACGTGGAAATAACGTTGTTAGGGCGTTGTTAGGACGTTCCGTGACTGCTGGTTCTGTATTATATGCATACCATAACCTCCAGGTATTTGATATTTGTGCTGTCTTATTTTTCCCTTACTTTCTTTACTTCAGCACAAGAATCCAGATTTGACCCAAAGATGTTGATTCCCAAAGGAGGTTTAAAAACCCAACACGCCATGATCGATGGTTTCCGTAACCGACATGGCGGTGGTGGTGGGGACAGTCAATCAGCTTCCTATTCTCTTGGCAATTATTATGCACCCCTAGAAGATGAACCGGACGAGTTTGACCATGCGTTCGATGACACTGTCGATAGTGAAAATGGAGGCTTGGAACAAAGGTTGGTTCCCACAGTAAACAGAGGATGCATGTTGTTTTGTTGACGTCACTGTGACGTTTTGTTGACGTCAAACTGACGCCCTATGCGGCTTACTGGGTTTATCTTTGAAATAGTTGTTACCAATCTTTTGGACCTTGAATTGCTATGTGAATTGCTATGAAGAATCAGACTCACTGACCAACCAAAATGCCTTCAAGATTCCACGTTTAAATGGGCTTTTCCAGAAAAAGAATTGTACACCCACTGTTGTTGAGGATATTAAAATTTGTCGAGAGCTACCATTTGGATTCTTTCCCCCTCCCCTGGAAATCCTAGGATATTGAAAATTTCGGACCCCCTTGGGTCCTATATCCTCAACAGGGGAATGCGGACTTTTTCTGAAAAGCCCATTCTTCTTGTGAAAATAATGTTTTTTTCTCTTTCTATATACAACATAGTACTTCTAATTTCAATTCGAACCATGTATATGATGGCCACCAGAGAGACAGATCGACTTCAGCAAAGACAAGAACTAAAAGTGCTGAAAACGAAAAGGAACAACAACAACATCTTTCCAAATCAATAGATACTGAGGATAACTCAAAAACTGGTGAAAAGCCTAATGAAGGTGACAGTAAAGACACTCAAAAGAAAACGAAGCACCGAAAACATCATAAAAAGGAAGAGGCAACACCAGTCCAACCCAGTCCTTTGACCACTGAGGAGCAGAATAATGGAATTCAAACAAAACCAGCTACTTCTCTTTACTCGGCATCTCATATTGGAAATGGACACCAACAGAAAAATAATAAACTTATCACTGCCAAATTTAATGGTCTCGACAGTAGTGTCACAAGTGGGTCCACATCTCGTCATGTGTCCGGAAAATCCGTCAATGCAGGGCCACGGCCTTTAATAGGTGGTGCTTCTACACCTATATACGGTGTGTCAAGACCGACTTCCGGCATTACGAGGCCAAAGTCTGGCTGTTCTAGACCACCAACAGGCAATACAAATACACAAATTTTAACTCACAATAGAGAATTGAGCGCACCAACAGTGCAATCAAGACCAACATCTGGGAAATCGAGTCAATCGAGGCCACAAACGGGTAAATCGAGGCCAGGTTCAGGGAAGATTTCATCTCATGGGATGTCAAGTAATCAAAATGGCGGCTTGAATAATGGTAGACCGTCTACTAATGAACGAATAGAGTCTGGTGCATCAATGAGTAGACCATTTTCAGCTAGTCGACCTCAATCGGGTGTGTCAAGGAAAAGCATAACATCTAAAAAAGGTAAATAGATTTTCACTCAATACAAATTTTAGTTTCCATTATTTTAATTTTGCCACAATTTTTTTGGTTCAGAAAATTAGATTGTTTTATAACAATAGAATAGATAATTTTTTTCCAGTCTAGTTAGCCTCAACCTTGATATTCTTATAAAATTACGTCTGCTAATAAAAAGAGGTAGCCTGAAAAATCTTTTTTTGATAATCGTAAAGCACTTCTCAAAAAATCCGAAGTCTTAGATCTTTGTAATGAAATTTAATTTAAATTTCTATAACGTGAAAAAGTGAAATTTTGCCACCCAAATTTGTTGGCGTGTTATTTCGGATTCTTAGAACTAAAGTGTATAGTAACATTCGCCAAATATTAATATGACAGAACCTGGTGAGCGTAAAAAAATATTATTGGTGACCCCTGTGTGAACTATTTCTTTTTTTTTTTCAAAGAAACTAGAATAAAATTCAAATTTCGTTAATTATTTATAGACAGTCTTTTATCGAAACACGGTGGCTCAGGATTACAAGACGGTGGTCTATATGGGAAATCTGACGATGATGATTTAGACAAATATATGACACCTCCTCGATCTGGTTCTATACAAAATAACGGTATGTTTGATTGGTTGGATTTGTTTTGTTTCTATTCTATTTATTGGATTAACGGCGCATCGTGTAATTCATTGTATTTCGCTGTAGAAAAACGAAACAACTTTGTCGAGTTGAAATTTTAAACCCGCCAGTAAGAAATTTTAGCAAAAACCTGTTTTGTGATAGTCACAAAGATTACGTCATTAAAATTGAAACATTTCATGCATCATGAAATTTGGACAGAAGAATTGTATATTGTTTTTCTACATCGAAAAACGCTTCTTTTGAGCCATGAATGGATATCGAGGGATGAGTGGAACTGCTTGATAAAAATAACGGTAAATTCGGACGTAAGCTCAATTGAGACCACGTCGTTCTTTAGTACAAAGGTCTACAAAAATCGCTTTAATAAAAGAGACAACTTTTTGTCTCGATGCTTTATTCTCCAAACTCGTTTAAGAGACGTTACTTTGGAAAAGTTGAGTTGTCTCAAATTGGCAGGTCCACAACCTCGTGTCTTTTGTCGAATTTCCAAAAACATATATAAGTTTTAGATATGAATATTTGTTATTCATGCTATCAATTACGTAATCTATACGTATGGAAATATCCCAAAAAGCTGGATATGTCTATTTATTTATGTGGTTATTCTACTGGAGGCTGTTATTAGCCCATTTTTACAACTGTGTTAACGCTATAAAGTGCCCCGTCAGCAACCTTAGACTGACTACCCTATTCCTCTCACATGATTCCATTCCTCACTTTTTGTTTTACGAACAACAATTTGTTAAATCATAAGTTAGAAGAGAAAAAAACTAATGATTGTGTCATTACACAGGAGATGCAGTACATCATTCTCGAGAAAACACCAGTCAACTATCTACAAAACTACCTCCTATAACTGGCAGCACACCTTCCAATCCTCCACAGGGTGAAAATGTGCGACCGCTTTCGACCGCTTCGCAAAAAGAAGGAGAGATTGTTGAGAAACTGAATGACGATTCCAATACACCCCAAACTGGTCGATCTACAGGTAATCTTATCATTTTTATGCTCTTCTACACATTTGATTTCAATTTGAACATTGCGATCGAACCCGGAAACGTCCAGAATATGTTCTGACGTTGAAACAACGTTCCACTCCTGATGGGAAGCCTTTTGATGTTTTTGAATATTTCAGAAATCGAAGCCTTTAAAGTGTCTCTAATATTTTCTTAATTTTCCTCACAAGAAATAAGTTTTTTTTTTAGAAATTTTAATGTTTGAATCAAATGTATTTTTTTAGCATATGAAACGTACCGCGATGATAGTGATGACGAACTAAAAAGACTAGCTTTACAAATCGATGACGGTGTATATGACCCACTAGCATCACTCGAGAATCTAAAGAAAAGTCGACAGAGAGGGTCATCTACGAAACTTCAAAGTAACGCAGCCAGTCTAACATCTCTGAAGTCCGTAAACGAAGTAAAACCTCCGGCTAGTGTCAATGGATCTAATATTTCACTGGGTAAGTAATGCATTGCGTTTAAATTTTTACTATGGGCTGTTCCAGGAACTTGAGTAACGTTAAATTGGGTCATGACTAGGAATTACTTTAAATTTGTAATGTCCAGTGCGGTAAAAGTTCAAGCCTTAAAAATGTTCTTTTAATTTTACGGGAAAAGAGCCATTTTAGAGAATGTTATGAAGTAGTTATCTTCGGAAATCATCATCGGAAGTGTTCTTTATATCATGCCTTTGAAACCCTATCTTCTTATATATTAAGAATATCTTTGAATATTTTGTGACGTCACAAAAACAGAAACGCTTACTAAAGATTAATAATGTGTAATCAGTAAACAAAATATTTTAGTGAGTTAAACCATAGTGTTTGTTTTTCTCTCGTGCTTTTTTCTCGAGGTACCTACAAGACTAGCTAAGACACCACCAGCCACTTTTTTTGTTTTTGATATAGTGGCTGAGTTGCAGCGAGGATGCCAAAATGGCATCCTCGGCAATAATTGATCTTCGTCGCTGGACTTTTTTACTATATTTCTTGGCCAAGAAAAATGTCAAAATTTTGTTTTAGTAAATACGAACAAGGAAATGTAAACAAGAAGTTTGCGATATTTGATAGGTTCATAATTCATATTATAAACTGCCGGAATTCAAAATGGCTGCTGCAACCATGCTACTTTTCCATCAGAATCATAAAAAAAGAAGTAGCAAGGTCTCCATGCTACCACAAGGCACGTGTAGTATCTCAAAATTTAAGTTAGTGACTTTGGTCTTTTTTGAGTCACCTAGTATACTTAACTAAAAGTCAGTAAAACTACACTACACTGGTTTGCGTATTGATATATTTTTTGTCAACTTTTTCTTTGTTTAAAACAAAAGTCAAATGACAATTTGTTCACTCATTGATCACGTTACCAATAATGTTTTCTTGGGATTGGTCTATTTTTTGATCACATGATCAATAAGTGAGCAAAACAAACCAATTTGCGTACGTAAGTTCAAAATGTAAACAAAGACAAAAACAAGACTTCCAGACCAGGGTTTTATACTGACTCTACTGTTGTGTAGGAGATGGAGGGAAGATAGAGACAGAGAAAACAGGTGATGGTGAGAATGAAGAAGTTGCGTGGGATGATGATGATGTTGCCACAAAAGCAAAAGTTGTTGAGAATCAAGAAGAAACGTCTGATCAAACTCCTATTGACAGTAACAAAGGTTTGTTTAATGAGCTTTTCCAGAAGAAGTCCGTATCCCCTCTGTTGAGGATATAGGATATCCAGGGGGGTCTGAAATTTTTCAATATCCTATGATATCCAGGTGGCAAGAACCTGAAAACCAAGGTTATTCAGGGGTAAGAATTTGAGGACCAAGGATATCCAGGGGGGTTCGAAATTTTCGGCACGGTTATCCTTTTAACAGTGGGAATATGGATTTTTTTCTGGAAAAGACCATTTTGATTCTTTATAAACAACAACCATGTTGTTGGTGTTTTTTACTATTTTTGATAATGATATATGATATGCTGCTTATGTTTTGAGCCACTTTTGAACTTTTATTAAACTTATCTAACCGTGTAGTAGTGTCGTAACTCGAATATTAGTCAATGCCTCCCTCCTCTAGCACCGATGCAAACTTTCTACTTGTCGACTGCTGTTTTAAGGTGTAGACTTTTTTAGCTGAACCGTTTTCTTTATGACATGAAAATTTCGTGGTTTCGCTGTCGAGTTCGAAAAAACCGCAAAATTGGAATGTCGCGAAAAATGTATTTGGAGCTTGACCGCAAAATTAAAATGCCGCGAAATGCAATTTTTGGCAAAAAGTCGGCGATGTTTTCATGGAATAAAGTACTTTATACTAGACTAGTATAAATTTATGAAACTTTGATGGTCTAGTTTGGAAATAACAATAGAACATGATCCTTTTTTGTTATTGTTTTGTAGCAGAAATAGCCGAAGACGGAACTAAGGCTAGTGACGAGGAAGCAGCAAGTGGAACAAAACCTAGTGATGGATCTCTTGTCAAACCGATCAATGCAGATATGGGATCTCCTCTTAAGGATGAAAAGAATGAGGAAATTGTAGATGGAACACAACAAAACTCTGATGGTACGAAGAATAATGGAGCCCAACCAACTGATGGTGATAAAATGAGAGTAAGAATGTTTTGTCATAACCCGGATTACATTATAACCTTATATACATACACTTCGATGCGAGAATAAGAATTTTTGTCAATATTGAAAGAAATTCTTATCATTTTTTTTATAGACAACAACAGCGGGCGGCATTGAAGGCGGAGAAGGCAGCGCCGTAAGCACTGATGATTTTAACCTTCCGATTGGTGATGATGATCAAGATGATGACGTCACGAATGCAGAAGGTGATGACGACGACGTCACTAAATCCGTATCTGCAGAAACCGAAGACTTTTATCGCAAGAAAGCAAGATGGCATCCACCTTGGCAATTGAGACAGGTAGACCATCCCCCAACAGAAAGACAACGTTATTCCAGCGTTGCTTCAACATCTGAACAACTTTCTGACGTCAAAACAATTACAGTCTACCAATATATTTAATTTCGTGTAATCTTTTTATTACCTTGGTTAATTGTTAGCCTAGAATGTAGCTTTTCCTGTCTGGAATTATTTGTATCACGAATGAAAATTTTCTAAAAAAATTCCAATTCGGATTAAAAAAGACTATAAGCATTGTTTTTTATAACTTCAGAGAATTTTCAAATAGTAAATCTTTTTAGTAAATTTATATTATTTTCTTTTTCCAATTCCAGGAAATCGTGGCCCACCAAGACGCTATCCCAGAGCTTGTGATTGATCCAACAAATCGTTGGTTTGCTACCGGTTCACGAGACAAAACTATACGGGTACGCAAATGTCCGTATCCTCCCTGTTGAGGATATAGGATATCCAGGGGGGTCCGAAGTTTTCAATATCCTAGGATATCTAGGGTATAAGAATATGAACATTGAAATTTCCACAGATAGTCTTGTATACAGGTACCTTAAGGGCTGAAACTTTCGCGAAATTTAATTTCGCAAATTTGGGTGCGAAGTAAAACTCCGCGAAACATGGAAAATCGATTTGCCAAATATTTACCACCTAAATTTAACCATTTTAGGCAAAATTAACCCAGAAATTTACCACACAGTTCCGTCATAAATCGCAAAATTAAATACTGCGAAAAATTATTTCTTGCTAAAAACTTTTTCCATTAATTAAGGTAATTATTATTGTTAATTTGCATTCCTCTTGTTTACAGCTCTGGGATATAAATACTGGCAAACAAAAACTTCTCATTAAAGCTCACAAGCGGGAGGTTCGGGCTCTGGCGTTCGGACCATCGGGACATCGTAAACTTTATTCAGCAGGTGACGATCGACAGCTGCTGTGTCACGATGTCGAAATCAATAGGGTAATAAATTTTAACATAAAATATTTCTTTTAACTATATCTCTGTTATATGGACCTTTTCAAGATCAATTCTTGTATGAATTTTTGTGAAAAGTTTATTACTTTGATTGCGCACTCCCTGTTGAGGTCTATAAGACTTACTTTGTTCGGCCGGTTTTTGCCGTGTCAAATGATCTAATTGATTTAATGCGGCAAAAGAGCGTCAATGAAAACCTTGGCTTATAATCATTGAAAATAAATCATATCAGCAGGCGTGGAACGTTCGTTTTTAACATCCAAAACAAGTTGTTTCGACGTCAGATATTGGCATTAACGAAAACTTTGGCTTTAGACGGTCGACCTTTTGCACAATTCGACCGACTAAAGTAGACCTTAGGATTTGTATAGAGATTTCTTGCAGTCTTTGGATATTTTCCATGAAATATTACCCTACCTATTTAAGCGCTCGGTTAGATGGGAGTCCGTCTACTTCAAATCTTACACTGATTCGAAAGTAGACGGGTCACTTTGGATTGATTTTTCTTCAAGGTCTTGAAGAAGTGCTCTGATTGGCCGAAATCCCTAACAGTCATTTTGGTGCGGAATTCAAACTGCCAATGTTACCATACTAATTTTTTCAAGGTGTATACTGAGCCTTTAATTCAAATCCATTTTAAGTACTGCAGGCCCGTTGTAACTTAATGCACTCGAAGGCTGTTTAGCAAGTTGTTTTTCAACATTTCAAGGCTAAATCTTCAGCAGCTGAATTGTCTTGATAAATGTATGAAAATATTAACAATATTTTTTTCTATAGGTCATTCAAAAGTTCAAAGGTCAAACGTCCGTTATATACGATATGGCAGTATACCATCCAGAAAGTTTACTGATCACGTGTGGCCGTGACAAGCTATTGAAAGTGCACGATCTACGCACGGAAAAGATCGTGAGATCGATGCGTGGTCATACGAATACAGTATCACAAGTCGTCACAAATAACTTTCATAAATTGGTAAGTTGTGTTTTTAAGTAAAAGTTAACCGGGGAGGCGTAGTGTCAGTAGCGGTCGTACAGCGAAGAAGTCAACCCCTCTTTCGCTAGTGCTAGACTACTGGTTGGATTTAGACTGAAGCGCCATACCTGCCGGTTTACCTGTTTTGTGGTACTCATTCGTTGAGTGGACGCTGATCGGGATCGAACCTATAACCTTTCGATTGTGAGGCGAGCGCTCTACCGACTGAGCTAACCGGGCACTGAGTGGTGCTTTTAGTTTTTTTTGAAAATTGGATATCCTAGGATATTGAAAATTGAACCCCCTGGATATCCTATATCCTCAACATTGGGGGTACGGATTCTCTTCTGGAAAAGCCTAATATGAGGTTCACCAGTCACTCTAAAATTCAAGCTATCACGAAAACCTCCCACACTAAAGAACATTTGAGGAGATTTCTTGAATGAATTGGTGCACATGTAACAAGAACA
>JAUJPO010071888.1:0-11663 GCA_032270745.1 Tiaropsis multicirrata
TACCAATACGGATGGTTCAAAGAAATAAAAATTCAACAAAAGACGTTGAACGTCCATTTAAATTCACAAGTCCGTGCCTTAAGTGAGAATGGTGCCATATATGAAAACCTCTAAGATCGCCATTTATATGTTTGGTCCCCAAAAAAATATTTTCCCACCACACTACTGTAACAACTGGCGCAACAAAAAGATATATGTCAGATACATCAGATACATCTCCATTTGCCTACCCAGCGTTTAATAATCTCCATACTGTTTTGTCTGAAAACGACTTTTTAAAATGACAGTAAGAATGAATTTTCTACAATTCTAGGTCTAGGAAAATAAAGAGGCATTTTGGTTCTGTTTAGGGGCAGGGGGGAGGGGTTAATAATTCTTTCCAAAGAAAGACTAAGGGAGGGTGTGGCGTTTTTTTGTGGAATTGCAAATTATCTCTGTGTGAACGATTTTTTTGCACGTGAATACGTGAATTGGGTAAAAAATGCGCGTGAATGCGTGAATTCTAGGTCGACTGGGGGAGCCTCTTATAATGGACCTATTTAATTTTAACAAAGTTCAAAAATCTCTCATGAATTCATTTTTTAACGAATTTTCGCGAAAAAGGTAAAAATTCGCAAAATTGCGGTATTACAATCTCTAAAGTATTTTTCGATCAATGAATCACCTCACCTACCTTTCCATGCCATGCAATAATAAAATAGATTGATTTGCATGTTTTAAAAATGCACCTCATTATATAGTGCTGAAATGAATGGCATTTTTTCTATTTTGAAGGACATTTTTCCGCTATTTCAGTTTAAGTCGCGTCGCGTACATTACCTAATTTATTCCTGTTTCCCTCAATTAAAACATTTTTTTCTCAATCCTCACTGCGACTATCAAAAACGTCGGGTGAAATAAAATTCTTGTCCTGACAAAAAGGGCAGGTTTTAAGGACCTTTCCCGTAGATCAGGTATAAGTCAAAAACATTTAACATGATTTGATTTAACCAACCATGAACGTATAAATGAACCGCAACGGAATTGACTTTTTCCACTTTCAGCGCAATTAAACCACAAAGTTCAAAGTGCAACAGAGAGACTTGTATGGGCGGCAAAAAAGCATGGGAAGGGTTTGAATGTTTAAAGATCTTAGTATTAATTTTAGACTCACTGGCTCAGTTTTCAACTGAGATCCAAAAATATTTGGATGAAAATTTCTGTGTGTTTAGTGAATGAGATCTATGATTGGCTGCAGGAAATCCTGCAATTGACAGGAATTTTTGTAACAAATATTTATTTGCTTTTTAAGAATTGATTTGTTATTCTAATTTGATCATTTTCTACGAGCAACCTCGAACCCAGGATGACCTGCTATTAAAAAAGTATATATATTCAGTTAGTGGAAAATTGTTTTTACTATGTAAATTGTTAGTAGAAGCCTTTATTAAAACAAGAGGAACCTGGTTCCTGAAGCAACAACCGAAAAGGCTAAGTTTTAGAACACAAGGAGTGCCAAAAGCTATCATTTTAATTGGGAGGAGATTAGGCTACGTCATAATTTCCTTCGTTCAGAGCGTAAACTCCTTCTCTTCGAAGAGAAAGGCCTAAAAGCCTGGAGCTCTGTCTATTATGTAGTCTATTAAAGGAACGATGAACAATTATCATCGGAATTAATGGTATTATAATATAGGTAAGGACGGTTTTGAATGAGCTTAATTTAGATAGGGGACCTGTCTCAAACTAGGATTACTGTTATTACAGTATAATAATATAAAACTATCCCGCTGATTTTCCTGCTTGGTTTAAAAAAAGTACGTTTTGTGGACAGCTCCAGAAATACCCGGGGTGTTCAGCCTAGATGGCATTTCTAAGGTATGGTAAATATGTTATTTATGATTTTTATGGTATTGTTTCTGTCGCTTCAAGAGAACCCTCTTTTGACGTTTTGAACAAAACAGTAATGGTCAAGGAATACCAACAAATAAATAAATAGCGAAAGATTAAAAAACAATTGAATAATGAAAAAAATTTCGGATAAGTAGCGGGTGGGTGTTAGAGATTTTTTGTTTTTTAGAAAGTCAAGGTTAAAAAGAGATGGACGTAAGGAACAAAGTACTTTTAATGTTGATCGGAAGAAAAAACAGGATGATGAAGAAAATTATATTTCTTTTACGGATAATTGTTGTAAGTTGAGCGTTGCTTTGCTGTGGCTGATAAAAAGTGGCCACTGGTTCATATTGCACAGATATTGTTTTGCCTTTTGGACTGGCAAAATAGTTATGATTTTACAGTCTACAGAAAAATACAATGGAAAGTGTTTCTTCAATTTCCATTTCTCCCTCCGTCTTTTAGAAAGAATATAGCGAGATTTTATTACTCTGTAAAGAAGGAGATTTCATTTGCCAAAGTAACAATGGTTTTGGAAATGTCTGTTACCCCCTGATTTAGCTTCGTGACAGTTTTCATGAAATTTGAAAACAATGTGGGTTACGCTTCCAAAGTTTATTGCCATTTAGGATTTAATTATTCATATTATGTCATTTTAATGATGTTTTTAAATGATGTTTTGACCAGAAAATGCCACTCCCAAACTGTCCGAACTGTTTCGATGTCTGTGTTTCCGTTATACATACATGAGGGTGGGGGAGGGGGTTTTACAACAAAAAAGTTGGACAAATAACGCATGTTAAACACGGGGCATAAATTTTTGCTGGGTATATGCAGCCCTTAAGGGTCGGTATTTTAACCTTCCCAAGTCTCTCTAAGGGTTGCAAAAAAACAGAAAAATATCTAAGAGTCTAAGGATCTCGAATTTTGAAAAATTTAACCAAAGTGTCTCTTTAAGGGTCGAAACTTTCGATGTTTGTAAGAAAATAGTTGACCTTGGACGCAAAATTTACCAAAATGCTCAGAGGCGTTACATTATTACTTTGTTTGTTATGGATGTTTGTATACTGAAAGCAATTAGTTTTAGAAAAATGTATTAGAATAATCTATTGTTGTCGTTGTTCTTGTTTTTAAGATAAAATGATAATCTGTTTACAGAAAATGCATGATTCATCGATCCTATATTGTTTCGATAATTAAATTTTTTGCTCGCAATATTAGTATGTACATGCAAGAAAAACCCGATTGCAATTAGTCTCGAAATTCTGGGTGTTCATGATATCATTTAATTTGTTTTCTTGTCTTGTCTTATAATCTTGATTGCTTAAGTGTATTTTTCCTCAAAATTGTGCAATATCAAATTTGATCAATACTTAATTCAATAACACTCCCTAAAAGATTCAATTGATTCTGCGCAAACAAACTCATTCGCGCTTTCACGCAAAAAATAAATTCAAAATTAACGCATTCACGCGATGAAATATGCCTATCACGCAATCCGCTGGGGAAGGGGCTCTTCTAATGCGATGAAATGTTTTCTGTTGATGTCGTTGATATAGATATAGTTTATTTCAATATTTAGACATTGTGGGAATATTTTGACCCTGTTTCAAAAGGGGACGGTCCAGAAAATTTATTTAGCTTAAATTTTACCCGTAACTCAACTTTTTGTTAAATATTTACTCCTTATAATTCTAACAGGATGTAATTACCATCTGAATATCAGGTTTTTAGGGTAAAGTCTGATGGAAAGAGTGTAAAATTTTGATGAAATTATTTAATATATATAAAATATGCTTTTGATTTTTTTCTCTCTATTTTGCTAGGGTCATGTGAATATGACAATTCATTATGAATCGGCATGAAACAGCAACCAGAAAGATCGTTACCAAAGATCTGAAATTTGACTGACCCTTCTTGGGAGAGTTGATAACAGCCGCAATAGGGTCTTTGATGAAGGGTGTTTTGAATTGGAGCTTTTTCTCATTTTATTTTCTTCCGCCTGGACATTACACGTTTTTTTAACTGGTCAATCAAAGATGGGTCAATTAAGTAGGGGATTGGATAATGCCTTCTACGTAAAGATAATTATTGCAATTTTCGTATGATATCACCATCATGTTGTTATGGCAACGGAAAAATTAACGTTTTCTGTGATTTACATTTAGACGAAAGTAAGTGTAAGTCCAATTATATATTTTTATAGACCGTTTTCTATTCGAATCGTCGACATCATATCCAAAACAATGCATTATACGGACGTAATTAAAATTGTTTACCAATTATTTAAAAAACACAAGACATTTTACTAAGAGTACCTTGCATAAACTGGTGTGGCGAGAACACAGGCGCTAATGTTCTACATGTGTGCGGGCTTTATGAATGTCGATCCCAATTATTTATAGACGCGTATAAACTTTCACTTATTCATAATTAGCGTCGATTTTATTTTTCAAGTTTAACTGATGTATATTTTCTGTGACACGCGTATATTTTGAATGTCATTCTGAAGGATGAATTGAAATATTATTATTTGTGCACTTTTTGTTCGACGTGTAACCACTTTCAATCTATGGTAAACAAACCAAACAATGCTTCTGTTGAGAGACAATATTTTTGTTCCGTCAGTTTTTGGTTTTAAAAGCTTTCTATAGATCTGCTATGGCTATCAGGAAAAGAATTTCGCGTCTATTTGTATAAGGCAATTCGATTTTTTTACTTTCGTCGGAACAAATTTATGTTTACTTACTGTTTTGGATTAACCCGTTGTTTTATCATCCTTAAGAAAAGCAACTGTGATATAGAGACAGTTGAATATTGATACTCAAATAGATTGGAAGAAAATTCTGTTTTCCAGGTATAAAATTCATTTTTATTTGTACTTTAATTTTATTTCACCTTAATAATTTCCAGATCAGAATTATTTGCAATAAAATGAAGATGTTCACTTTGGTTGCAGTAGTTGCTTCAATGTTGGCGATATCAGATTGTCTACCAACAACTAGCGTGGTAAGCGTAGACAACAGCTGCCAAATAAAAAGTAAACTTATAACCATCAAGGTTAACAACTGCAGAGAGAAACACTACAAAAATTTCCCAGTGTGTAAAGGGTCTTGTTTCACTACGGAAGGACTGGAAGGAGTTATCATGATTGACGAGAACAAGGTTGGAAGACAACTAACAGATACTTGCGAATGTTGCGAACCTATTGCCCACCGGACTCGTTTTGTGATATTCGATTGTATCGGAAACACGAAACGCAGGGTATCGATACGTGTACCGACATCGTGCAAATGTCAAAGATGCCGAGCCGATGATTACGACATTGTCACAAAAGCTTTACCCACTATGAAGCGAAAGCGTAAATGGAGATTCTTGTGATGTGACAAAGAATACATATTTGACAAAAAATGTAAAGATTTTGCAACAAAGAAGATCCGTAGAACGTTATTGAACATTCGCGTGTAACCACAACCAACAATAACACGTCAGACAATTCTGACATTAGCGAGGTTACGCAAGGAGCTATTTATGACCTTAAACGCGTATGATCCAGCCTGTACATAGATTTTTGTTTACAAGTTTTGCTTAGAAAAATTATGTACAGACTGGATCATACGCGTCTAAGGTCATAAATAGCTCCTCGCTAATATTGCGACAACACTGGTAACAATTGCTATTGCTTCGGGAGTTGATGTGTTGATTTGATAGTTAACCCTTGAGACAAAATTCAGGACACAAGTTTTTCTCTCACTCGCACTTCACCGCACTGAGAAAATTTTTCGATTCCAACAAAAACAATGAAATAGATGCAATTTGTATGACAAATGTGGTATGAAGACATGCCACGTACAATATATCTTTAGTGACAAGAATGACAACATTTCTGACATCTTTATATGAACGAAATAAATGTACCTCTCTCGATGGTATTGAGACCTGTTAATAAGACATTCAATTAACTAACTAAAAGAGCGACTTCCATGCGAGCTTGCATGAACAAATTATTGGAAAACAGATTGGCTTGGATTGAATGAAATTATTTGTTGACGTAGTTTGTGTGGTATTTGGAAGAATGTAAGAGAATCGATGGTCAGTCTTTTTACACAAGACACCACAAATCATATAGACAATTATCAGTTGGCTGTTTTCTTAATTCGTTTTTTCCACACAGACAGTCTTCGAAATTTCTTGTTTTCCGGAATATTTTTGTGTATTATTGTCATAAAATGAAATGGCACTAAGCCGGCGGACTGGATGATTTCTTTTTGTATTGTACACAACATCTTAGTGTTTGGTCTAAATAGGAATTCCGTCTCAACACGTACCACTCTTTAGCTTTTCCTGAAAATTCAAGCTTTGAAATTAAGATTCCCATTTATCCTTTAGATTTTCTTAAAATGAGCTTTAAAAACAAATTATGGATAGTAATTTAATCATTTATTATAATTGGAAAGAATATATTTATGAAAATTAATTTGTATATTTCAGAATAAATTGAAGCTTTATAAATGACAGCAAAATGAGTTGAAGTACAATGTTCTGGATTTTGGGAATTCAAAATAATAATGAACTTTTCCTCTTCATTCTCAGAAGTGAGTGAACTAGACTGGGTCTGAAAGCCTGAAATAGGAAAGCAGAAAAACAAAGGCCATTCAAATTATGTTCGGTGATAGTGAGGTTAAGTATCCGAGATAAATCACCATTTTTCGTTTTTTCGTTCTAGAATAAATGCGCAGACTAAGTTTAGCCTAAAACCATTTTCTAGGTTTCGATTATTTTGCGTCTCACCATCGACATAGGAATAAATGGACTTTCAACATCTATTGTTTCTTAGACGCCATCCGCATTGCCGCAAAAGAATAAGAATAATAAATTCGACAGTATAAATAGTTACATAACATCCGTCAAAGTTCCGTCAAATCCTATATTCATGGGTTTTGAATGACAAAAAGACTCAAAAAGGTACTGCTGAGGAACGAAATTATCTTAAAAAACTTCAAAATACTTTTTGGCCTTCAAAATCCGACATAAAAGTAGTTGGAAATCAAGAAATCGCGCTTTATTAACATTTTCAAATCGTTTTCCTGGCCTGAAATGAATTTTTTGTTGCTTAAAAAATTATACTTGTTGAAGTTTAAAGATTGCGTAATAAAGTAATGAATGTTAGAATTCTGCACTCTCAGAAAATGATATGTACTTTGAGGTTAAACTTTTAAACTTTTTAGTCGGATTTTCTACATAATGTCGGAAAAATAATGTCTCAGTTAATAACCTCATAGAGTATTGTAATCATCTTTAAAAAATAGAACAGTTGAGACTTTTGATGTTGGTTTTGCAGTTCCGAACAAATTAATCCCAAGTGACATCTCGCTTAATTTCATTGTTTCTTTTTATGACCCATACTTAATACCAATACGGATGGTTGAAGAAACAAAAATTCAACAAAAGACGTTGAACGTCCATTTAAATTCACAAGTCCGTGGTGACTCTTATTGCCATCTTTCAATCCTTCATCCAGAATACAACATTTTACAATTCTGCTCTTCATTTCAGGACCAAAAGCAACAAATATGGCAGAATTGGAAATCGAACATCTGGCTGAACAAATTCGTAAGTTGACTTCAAATTTTCTCCCAGTAGGCATCACAGAATGTTATTTTGACGTCCAAACAACGTTGATTTCAACGTCAGAATGTCGTATGGACGTTGAAACAATTTTTAAATAACGTTGTGTGATCCATGGTCTCGTGAAAATTAATCCAGCTTCAATAATCTTCCAATTTCCATTATTCTGGTGTTCTGTAAAAAATGGGAGGCCGAAAAGTCAATCGGGCAACAATACGGTTGATTAAGTAACCCTTGCTAGCGAAGTTTTCGAAGCGCGCTTCGCCAGCGAGAGTGGAATTTCCTAACTACAATACGATGAGCAACCTTGTAAAATTACTTATATAAGAGGATTCCTAAGTACCTTATCGGACAAAAATATGCCGGACAAAAGTGACGAAAATTTTGTCCGACGAATAATTTAGTCTGACGATAAAAAAGTCCAAAAAAAAAAGTTTTAGTTTTTTTAGGCTAAAATTTGCGTTTCTTTGGACAAAGGTGACGAAATTATTGTGGGTGACGAAAATTATGTCCGGCGAATAATTTAGTCCGACGAAAAATTAGTCCGACATTGTTATGTCCGATAAGGTAATTAAAATGTTTTCATAATAAATGTGCACTGCGTTTGTACCTAGTTATCCTTTGTTTATAAATAGCCTCTCGTTGGAAAGATAACGTTGTGTTTCAGAAGTTACGAAATGTGAGAATTCTTTGCCACGGAAAGTCATGTGATATACTTTTCAACCAATCAGATTTAATTATTGCTAGGGGAAAACAAACACTATGGTTTAAATCACTAAAAGATTTTTTCCACTGATTACACATAATTAATCTTAAGTAAGTGTTCTGTTTTCCCCCAATTGTGACGTCATGCCGTGGCACAGAATAGAAAGAAGCTGTGAGATTTTTTTTATTTGGTATGCTGAAGAAGAAAAAAAATGCTAATTTTAGAACGCCATTTGAAAGCCCGGGCGCATCTTAGCTGATTGCAAAAATATTCCTTTGATGTATTCAGTGCTTTCAAAATATGATGATTATTAAATTCGAGATTAAATTGGACTTCGTACGAAAATGAAATTTTCCCCGATTTTGAATAGTCGTTCCTTCCAACTGAAACATAAATATATTCAGTGAATCTATATTTTTTTTGTCTTTTTAGCTGAGTTCAAGGACAAGACAGTTGCGAAATATTTCAAAAAATCATACCGAGAGGGTGATTTAGAGTCAACAGAAGATTTCAAATTAATCACCAGTGGAAATCTCTCGCCTCAGGATCTTGAAGAGTTACGCAAGAAACTAAAATGGCCAACGACTAAAGACGAACATGGTAAACCCGCAGTCAGGGTACCATATTTAGTAAGAAATCTTGGACAAAAAGCCATCGATGCAATTAATCAAGCCGTCGAAAATTTGAATCGTTTGACGTGTATTCGTTTGAATCCCCGTGAAAAAGAGGATAAAGATTATGTACAGTTTCTACCTAGCAAGAAAGGGTGAGTACTTTTGATATACAGTAGACTCTCCATAACTTGAACCTCTATAACCTCTATAACTCGAACCTCTCCTTGGACTTGAATAATAACATTAAACAAGATATTGATATTAATAGTAACTGTAATTACTGACTTTTTCCTCAGTGAATTAATTGTTGATGCTAAAATATATATATGTTTTTGACCTTCTTATCAACCCATTCCTTGAATTAGAGAAAAAATTTGCAAAGATTTCAAACTCTGTACTACTCAAACTCTCCATAACTCGAACGATTTTCGATTCCCTTTGAGTGTTCGAGTTATGGAGAGTCTACTGTAGTTATACCTTTCTCTGTCTCCAAATGTGATACAGTTAAACTCATGTAATTCGAATTCACAGGGGACCAGAACATTTGATCGAATTACATGAGTTTTCGAATTGTAGGAGTTTGATTAAGTCGGACGGGACCAAGGTTTTTGTTCGAATCGTATGAGTTTTTGAATTATAGAAGTTCGAATAGACTAGAATCAACAACTGCCTTGTTTGAATTGAGCGATATGGTAACTGAATCCCAAGGTCGAAAAGTGGACCCTGTCAGAGACTAAAAGGAAATAAATCTCAACTTTTTCATAGTTTTTGGAAACAAATGCTAAAAAATTCTAAAAAACGACCCTATCAAAGCAAATATTTCGGACTTAGACGATTTTGGGACTGTCAGAGACAGACTTCAGAGCTTCAAAAAAGGTACCCTGACAAAAGCACGTCACCTTACCCGATTTTACCTAGCCCCCCCCCCTCCCCCCAGGCGTTAATTACAAAATGCGTTAGTACATCCTACCAGGTCTGTAATAAGAGCGTTTCTCGTATTCCTCGCATTCCTCGTTACGCTAATCTATCTTCTAATGCTTTTTAGATGTACGTCACATTTTGGTCGTCAATTAGGACCACAACGAATCGGTTTGGGTGAAGGATGCCAGTACAAAGGGACTGTTCTTCATGAATTGATGCACACCTTGGGGTTTCTACATGAACACACAAGACCTGATAGTAAGTCTAAATTTGTGTAAATATCGGCGTGAATACTTAAACATCGCATCCTTTTCTTCAACAGCTACACGCTTTTCTATTATTATTATTATTAGAATATAGTCTATAAGAACATTCAGGCTGAGATTTGTTAGTTCGAAAATTAAAAACTTTTTAAGAACGTGCAAAGGCTGAATCTGAATGAAAGAAAACAATTTTTTAAACTGCAAGAGAGGTTTTTTTTCATGCTTTAAAAAAAGGTGTTACTACGGTAACAGTCTCGAGAGCGAGACTGAATGCATTTTTCTTTGTTATCTGGGTTCATTATATATTAAGAACATGAAGCGACAAGAATAAGAACCCCTGAGGCTGAAAATGGTTGAAAAAATAAGAACATAGCCTTAACCTTAAATTTTGATGTTCTAATAAAAAACCCGTATTATAAGACTACGTATCAAATCATGATGACATTTTCAGCACTAGAAGCGTATTATTGAAAGGAAATTCAAAATATAAAAAAAAGATTCAAAATAGTTGCTGATGTCAGCATTTTATCAATAAAACTCAAAAGTTGTGATACTAGTTCATGAATTCCATGACGTAATCTTTTCTACGCAAACATCCCAAAAAGCTGGACATTTGCCACCGCAGTTTCATTGGTTAAAATACAACTAGTGGCAAACAACCAAAATTTTAGGACGTTTCCCGTATAAAAGGTTACGTTATGAAGGCCGTGTTCAAGATTTAAAAGCATTATACAGTGATATATTGAGGCTGGCGCGTCTATGCTGACACAAGCAGAATTTAAATAAAAAGAATCTACTTAAATTTTTAAACAGACATAAGAAAGAAACGGATATGTGTCCTGCTCCACATTTTTCTCTATTCATTACAAAAGATTCTTTTATTTACATTTTGTTTATTCAGTTCTTGGCGAGACATAAAAGTACAATTGCTTTAATATGACTCCTTCAAGAGAGGAGTCTGCTAAATGACGCGCCCACGCGCCCTCAATTTTCTTACGCGCCTACGCGCCTTACGCACCCACGCGCCTTTGAAATTTGACGCGCCTTAAAATTTTGACGCGCCTTTGAAATTTGACGCGCCTTGGAATTTTGACTAGTATTTTACATAAATAAACAAGGGATGACGCACAAGATGAGCATATTTAATTTTCTTATAAGCACATACTTTATAAGAATAAAATCAATATCTCTTGACTGAAGGTGATATACCTATATAACTAGACTTGTAATTAACGCAAATGACCGTTGATTTATCGCGCGTTAATTAAACCCATACCCAATTAGAGCCATGGGGAAATTAAAAACTTGGCGTGTAGCAAGTCTGAATGACAGCTATTGTGTATCCATTTACACTGTCTGCATCATATTGAGTATAATTGATTTTTTTTGTGGATACAATTCTTTATGATTCATATTTTGTGATTTAGTTAAAAAATTTGTCAAAAATTATCCTTTTGTCTAGAAAAAGACAAAAGAAATCTCTTCTAATACCATTATCTAAGCATCTTGGTACCTATTGACTAATGTCACATTTGCATCCCTCAACACCTTCTGCATCCTATTATTGTGAACTAACAAAAAAATAGTTTTATCGAGTTGACAACCTTCATATTTTAAGATTGTGTCATTATTTTTGTCAACAGGTGTCACTTTTGTTAGTCA
>JAUJPO010071899.1:0-25927 GCA_032270745.1 Tiaropsis multicirrata
CGACCATTAAAAGATATTGCCGACCATCAAAAGATATTTCCGACCATTAAAGATATTTCCGCCCGTCTACGGAAAAAAAATAAGCTGCGGCGCTCCTTAGAGGGCGGCGCTAAATAGAGGAAATACGGTATTTAAATAAAAACATGTTTGCAAACAGTATTTCTAAGATAATTATTACCTCCAAAGATTATTTGAACTTTGCAAGCGTTCAAAACATTGTGAATAATTAATTTTTATTCGAAAGTTTGAAAACCTATTTAAATGGTTGGATATTAATTTGTCAATAAATGGTGGGACAATTAGCTTAGTTACCGTTAACGATGTATTGGATGTAACCAAGATTGAACAACCATTGCCGAATCTTCTTGAAACGCGTCGCATCCTACAACGAAAATGTTGATTGTTGTTGAAAATGTTGATGATAATCAACCAGATATCGAACATGCTCAACATCTTTTATAGATTGTTGTTCAAGCTTTCATATCATGATTACTTTGCACCCATCTACCATTCATGGATTAAGCAGGCCATGGAAGTGAATAAGAAAAAAATAAAATTCTTAGCTAAGTTAGTAAAAAACCTCTTTTCATCACCTAATATCACAGACAGACGCTGAAGTTTGAACGTTTGGACAATTTATATTTTGATAACTAAATGTATCGCATGTAGCACAACAAGCCACAAAACAATCACTAGCAACGAACTTTAACAGGCCTGGGCAAGTCACAATTAATAAAGCGGACTGGTCTTTTTCCACCATCCTCTAGGGCTCCCTTGTCTCAATTGGATGTGTACAGTCTACGTAATAATACTTTGTCCACTTGAGGGAGCTTAAAGAAATTCCTTTTAAAGGCTTTTCATATAGGAATGACACAAACATTATGTGCAGTGATCTCTAGCTTAGGTTAGGGCCTATTCCCATTACGGGAAGGTGTATGTCTGTCTGTCTAATGACACAAACATCCCTTCGGAAGAGTGCTGGCTTGTAACAAAAAAAGCAAAATGTCTAAAACATTTAAAAAAAGTGAATATACAACCACCGTCATAAGGTAAGACAGTCAAGTAAATAAACAAAAACACAATATAACTGCCCTCTTTTAACCCCACTCACTCAATGCTTTTGAAAGCGGTCTGTTGGCATAAAATATGATAGTTATAGCTGACCTTATTTACATCAACCTTGAGTTAGGGCTCGAAAACTCTCTCTATATATAAAGCCAAAGGGTTAGATTAAGGATATTTTGAATTCTCAGTCAGCATCGCGAAATGTGCCAATTTTTCGAGGAACGCTATTTAAACCTCTCTATACCCTTTAACGAGAAGGTAATTCTTTGACGAGTAAAACAAAATTTCAATTCGTTATGAGAGGCCTAGAAAAAAATCTATAAATAATAAAAATAAAAGTAGATCGGGAAAAAGACCAAATCAAAATAGTTATGATTTTTGCAGCCAAGCAACCTCGTTGATGAATATGACTGAATGTTTAATGAATGAGTGACTTTTTGAATGAATCTGACAGGGTTCCGCTAAAAAAATCAATGGGCAATTCAACATTTGTAAATAGCTAGAGTCTTGTTAATGAAAATATATATCAAATATCAAAATCTCGTTTATATTCTCGTTAATGAAATAAAAATATATCCTTCGATAAGTAACAGTTCAAGTAACAGCTCTCTTCGTGAGAGAAGAAATGACCACATCAAAGATACTGATAGTGACTCTGCAATTTATGGCTGTATTTTCCAAAAAATGCAACAAAAAGGTATGATTAAAAAATAGTTATCAGCACTCTATTGAAAGAGCTGTTCCGTGCCGGGCTTGTTATGCTTTAAGCTCGATTTTTTGACACACTTTTTGACATCCACTGAATTGATAGAAAGTTTGAATTGCTATTTACTGCAGATTTTCTTTTTCCAAAAATAAAAGTACCTAAAATCTTTAGGCAAATTGAATACGGATCGGCCTGATACCACTTAAACTTGATCTGGATTAAAAAACGCTCATAAAAAGCTGTTACCAAGTTATAAGCTTTTTAAGTAAAAATGATTTTTTTTAAATGCAAAAATACGTCAAACAAGTGGTATCAGATTAGGCACTCTTTTGATGTTTTTACAGATTTTGTTTTTAAAAAAATTGCCAAAAATTGCTCTAATATTTCTGCTTTTCCTATTACTGATTTCTATTTTACAAAAACTATTTTTCAAACCATTATAACCATTGATAAAGTCGTGCAACTCTTAAAAAGAGTGCAATTTTGAAATTAATTGCTTAAAATTTGATACCCTTGTTTTACGTATATTTACATTTTTCAAACAATGATTTTTTTTTTTAAAAGCTTAAAACTGTGAATACTGAATCAAATTTAAAAATCTATACCTAACTTAAAGTTTAAGTTAGACTTTCCACTTTCTAATGAAATAAGAATATTAAATTTTTTTTTCGGCGCCAGGAGGCCGCCAAACACCGAAACTTTTTCTGGGACACCCGGTATGTTTGCTTTGAACTGCGATATCTATCTCACTAATGAAAAGTGAATGAAGGTTGTCTGATACAAAATAAACAGATGAATGTTTATAAAACAACAATATCTAATTCAAAAATTCCGTCAATGACGGTGCCTATAGCTATAGGAAAATACAGTTTTTCTAACCCAAATTTTGGAAAAATTTACATCACGTGATCGATTCTATCCAATGGTAAACTGCAGATGAAGGAAGTTTTTATTTAATTGCAATTTTTACGATGCAAAATGTCATTAATATTTTTACAACCGTAACACGGATGTTTTTGAGGATCAAGGCAAGTTGGTTATCTAGTATTCCTATGTCGATGGTTCGACTCAATGTAAAAAGGAGATTTCACATGCAAAATGTTGTTCATTATTATTTCTTTTAGATTCCAACGAACCTGCACGGGGTTGAGCCGATGGTCTTCATCGACCAAGGTGAGAATATTATACCTTAACCATTTTACAGATACCCTGGGTCGGTATTTACAAGCTTAAATCTCCTGAACCAGAGAGATTTTGAGGTCTCCTCTATCTTTTATTGAACCACCTTTTGAAGACAGGGTGCATCTTCTACTTAAATAAGCGACAGTGGCCAGTTTGTTTGAGTGTTCGCCTCCTGTTCACAAGGTTGTGGGTTCAACCTCCAGTCGGGTAAGACCAAAGACTTGTGAACTGGTACTCGCTGTTGTCCTGCTTGGCACTCAGCATTAAGGGATTAGAGCGAGGGTAAGTGGAGAAATCCAGGGAAAGGAGTGGTGCCCTCCACTACCTTCGGGTAGATAGCTATCGAAAAGGGAGCCTTCGGGTAACCCTCGACTGCGGTCGCAAACAAACAATTAAAAAAAATTAACCGCGTGAGCATTGATTTAATTGCGCGCAAGATTAATTCTACTCTGACTTATTGCTTTGTTTTTCAACAAAATTTGCATTACTTTCTAGAGAAAGTCATCAAAGAGAACACATTCCTTACGGCAATACCACGACTTTCTATGGAATGGAGCGCTAAACTAAAATTCAAACTAAACGGAGATGTCCCTGACGTACCCAACGACCCATTCTGCAACATCATATATGTTGAAACTTTGGTGCCACGACATACTACCACACCCTCTTTCTACTACCACAAAGCAGAGAAAAATCTGTTCATATTGGATACGATGCAAGGTTACCACAAGGTGGGTATCCATTTCAACACGTGGTACACATTCGAGGTTCATCAATCGTATGAGGGCGGAGGGCGTTACAAATATTATATCCTCCTCGATGGTGTACAAATTCACAGTGCTGATAACATGCAAGCTTTACAGTTGCACCAAGTCAAAGTTTACACTTCTATTACTGGACGCAGCGCTTGTGATGGCACAATCAGTGAATTTACAATGACAAATTATTTGTAACTTGCATAATCGTTTCTTATTTTATTAGAACACCAAAATTTTGGGTGAGGCTGAATATTATTATTTTTAAACCGTTTTCAGCCTCAGGTGTTCTTATTGATGTTCCAAAATAATATCCAAATAACTCCAGCGAGCACGGAACGTTGTTTTAACGCAAAACAATGTTGTTTCAACATCATAAGGTTATTTGGGGTTAGTTGAAAATCTGGCCTAACTCTATGGCTCGGCCATAGGGCCTACCCTATTTTACTAAAAATGCCCAATATGTATGATGCAGAAAATACATAAATGTGATGTGGATAAAAATTGACTTTTATTAAAGCGTTGAAAAATCCTCCCTTGCAGTAGACATTTGTTTTCTTAATTTCAGCCTTGGCACGTTCTTAAGATGTTCTTAATTTTTGAACAAATATCAGCCTGAATGTTCTTATAAAAAAACTTGGTTGGTTAAGGGTTATAAGGAATGCATATCCATTGTTGTCATGTTTATGATATTTTTTGCAAAAATCACGAAAAGTAAGGAAAGCAGGACTAACACCTAAACTTATTGGTCATCCAAAGCTGAGCATTCATTTCCCTATTTTTATCAGGGGAAGACGACAAAAAAGTGTCCCCGATATCTTATTGGATTTTTTCGGGGAAACGGTTTTGACGCGAATTGTTTTTTTTTCTTTGATCCGTCATTTATAAGTCGTTCAATAAATAGTTTAAAAAAATCATAATAAAAGAAACCAATGTGTATAACTTTTGTATACATTTTTCATTTATTGAATTACTAATTTATTTAAAGAAGCTATTGTTTTGCACATAAATAGAAGTACTGATGCTTTTAATTGGATGTTCTTTTTCTTTTTCTTTGTTTTAAATATTTTTGGTAGAGTTTTTTTCTTCAGTTAAAAAGAAGTTGATACATGAGCGTGTCCAGTAAACTTTGAACGGTCATAACTTTTCTTTGGGTGAACCAAATTACCTGAAACTTTCAGGAAAACTATATCACTATAAAACATACCAGTTCTATCTATTAATTTATTAGGTCGTATTCTAATTTTCCACTGACTTATAATATTGTACAATCTCGGTCAAAAAGTTGATGTAATAATGGTCACCTATTGCTACCATATGGAAACGGACCACTTTCAAAAACATTGAGTGAGGTTAAGTTACTTTAATAGGATTAAATTTCGCGAGATTAAATTTCGCGAGCCAAAAATGTCGCGAAATATTTTGGATTTAATTTCGCGACTGAGCAGTTTGAGAAATTTCACGTGGATTTAATTTTGCGAATGACCCAAAAAATTGACGTATTTTACCAAAATTACATGGTTACATTTTTTGCTAAAATGATATTTTCAAAAATTTCGCGTGGATTTAATTAAAATAAGAAATGAAAAACAAAAGAAGGAAAATATCATGTCTCTTTTTTCTTTTCATTAGAATTTTGTACACAATTCTCAGAAAAAAGATGAGATCAAAATTTTGGATGTTCCTAACTTTGATTTTCTCAAATTTCCCAACTCATCCAACCCTTAAAAATATGCCTAATATATGCTTCCTTTGGTCTTCTTTTATTATGAATATTCCCATACTCAAACTGTGAGCCCTTCATAGTTTTTGGTAAAATCACAGTCAGTAAAAAATTCACTGGTCTGACAATGTATTTTTTTCTTTTTCTTAACAAAATTCGAATGTCAATTTGCTCACTTACTTACTGACCACATTACCAATATCTTATCATGGGATTGGTCCATTTTTTTATCACATGATCAAAAAGTGAGCAAAACAAACCAATTTGCGTACGCAATTTCAAAATATAAACAAAAGAGAAATACAAAAGACTTCCAGACCGGGGTTTTTATAGTGACTATGGTAAAATTTATCACCAAATCTGAGGCTCGATGTTCTTATAAAACTGTTCTTTTTTTAAAAAACAAAAAAACGGATCATATAAAAAGGAAATATAAGATCACCAGATTGTTTCATAACAAAGCATAATATAAAAAAAACGGATCACACAAAAAGGGAAAAATATCCAGCGGACACATGACGTACTTATTCAACATTGTTTCAACGTCCGAATAACGTTCTGACGTTAGAACAACGTTGTTTGGACGTCGAAACAACGTTCCGTACCTTCGTCTTCACCAGATTGTGTCATGATCTGTCGTCTTGCTTCTTCCGAATCTTTGTGAAGCATGTTGCTAAAAACAAGAAGAGAAAATGAGAATAACTGATGTTGATGAATCAAAACCAGCAGACACGTGACATTTTTTCAACCTTCTTTCAACGTCCAAATAACGTTCTGATGTTAAATAACGTTGTCTGGACGTTGAAACAACATTCCCTGCCTGTTGGGATGTCATACATACACAGAAACATTACTTTACTTCGTTCTTTAGTACAAAAGTCTCTAAAAATCGCTTGAATAACAGAGACGAATTTTTGTCTCGATGTTTTGTTCTCCAAACTCATTTAAGAGACTTTACTACGGAAAACAACGTTGTGTTTCTGCTGGCTACATCCTAAAAATCCGGGTATTTGCCACTAGTTTTGAATTTTTAACAATAAAAGTACCCAGCAGACAAATTTCTACATTATTTTAACGTTCTTTCAACGTCCAAATAACGTTCTGATGTTAAAATTACGTTGTTTCAACGTTAAAACAGCGTTCTGTGTCTACTGGAAATATGATAATTATTGCAGTGCAGTTTGTCTGGTATAACACGTGCCAAAGAAAATTGGACTGAAAGAAATGTATATAGATTGGGCTTTTCCAGAAAAAGCTCACGAGACTTAAAATGACAAATCTATCAATTGATAGCATTCGGTTACCGTAGCGCTCAATTCAAAACTAGGCAGTCGTTGCTCGTGACGTAATTTATGAAAAGGTCTATTGGACGAAAAAAAATATTATAATTTTTCTTAAAAATTGGTACTACGCGCGTTATTTTAGACAAATTACTGCATATCGACTTTCATCTTTCCCGGAAATTTTAATTTATCGAAACGCCCCCATCCAATAAACGTCCCTCATTTTTAGGAAAATATTTAACAAACGCCCCCTCGAAAGAACACCTTGAAAAGTTGTTTTATCGTATCACCCTTATGACCCGAAGGTCACCGTTTCTTTCAAAAGAAAACAAAACAAAAGAAAACAGAAACAAAAATATGAAAACAGAACAGTGACAGTGATCAGGGACAGATAAATTGGAATCATATAATCTAAATTGGCAGTCATCAATAAAGCCTTACCCATCTACAGAAAAATGAATGGCCAACTGATCAACCGTGGGAATTTGTTTATATGCTTGTTCCTGAGAGAAAAATAATACGATATAATATATTTATAACAGTTAAAATATAAAACCGTCTATTGGCCATAGCTCGAAACAACTATCTTTTCAGCCAAAACGACCTCGTTGTTTTCGAAAGCTGAGACCAAGGGCTTTTCAGTGAAACCAAAAGAATTGTCTGAATCTCATCACTTTGACCACAATCTGTCTTTAAAGTTAAAAATTCATGAAAAAAGAATTAGAATTAAAAAAAAATACTGTGGCTAAAGGTTAATGCCATAATACTAAACTTCACTATCCCACCTAAAACTTCCCCCATCTGACATTCATGTATTTCTTCTATAACCTTATTCTAAGCTAATTAATTCATCATTTCCGGAAAACGGAGAGGGTGGGGGGAGCTTTCATAAAATCACACACAAATGAAAGTGTATTAAATTTGGTATACACCCTTCAATAACGTAAGTAAGGACAATTTAGAAAAATTGGATGGAAATTTGACCCATTATACACTATTATACTGTACAGATTTGATCTTGAAAGCTAATTTTCGGGTCGCACATACCGTCGTTTTGCTTTCTATTAGTTTAATTTCAGTTGCAGGAGGCTTTTCTAGCCCTCTTTCATAACTACGGTCACTCTTTAGTTAGTATGCCGTGAACACCCTCGAGTATGGCATGGGTTGACCCGGATGAAGGTTCGTTCACATATTAAGTGAACCACCGCAAGTGGGAATCGAACCTTGGTCTCCCGTACATTATATCAAGGTTTTTAACCACTGTACCACTGCACATATCCTGATTTGTCAGCTTGTGTAATTTAAGAAAGTCCTGAATAAATACCCTAGATCAAAACCGACAAAAATATAATGATGGATTTTGTCAAAGCTGGGGAGTATGCCCCAAGAGCCTCTTGGAGCATACTTCCCAGCTTTGAAGTCTCACTGGAGAACACAGAAATACAACAGTTTTGTTTTGTTTAAAAACAATAAACCAACAAAACAATAATACTCACTTTATAATTGAATCGAACAATATTGCTAGGAGCATGTGGGTTATTTGCAGTCAAGATTCGTGTGAATTCTTCTTTTAATTCCACTTCTGTTAACACCAGCTGGTCTTCTGGTTTCACTAATTGCTTTGGCTGCAGAGAAAGAGAGACAAGCAGAAGCATAAACTCCAGATGACACAATCACGGTTATGAGCTTTTTTTTAAATAGCAGAAAATCATCAAAACACAGTATAACCACTCAATGCTGAAAGTTGCCTGTTGGCATATGTTTGGTAATAGCTCCAGAAATATAAATGCTATAATAAAAAAAATTAGTGACACCCTTTCACACCCTAAAATTTTTCACCCCTTTCATTTTTGAGAAGCAGGTGTAATGAAAAATGACACTTTTTTGCATATTTTAACTTTTAATGTCAAATATCATTTAAATTGTAATTTTATGCACAATTTGAAGAAAAAAGTCGTTTGCAGCTATCAAATTTCGTTTTCAGCGCAAAATTTAGTGACTTCGATTTTTTTTGGCGCAAAAAATACTATGTTCTATTTTTGCTCACATCAGCATGATGAGTGACGTCATCAAAAAAGTTTTTTGTCACTTTTTACTATTTAAAGTAAAGATGACTTGATCAAAAGTTATGGCCTGATACAAAAACAACCCCCCCTAGTTTTGAACTGCCTCTAAAAGCCTAGTACGAATAGGGTTAAGGAAATGTTTGGCTTTTCATGCTACGAGTGCTGACAAAAAGACTGTTAAATCACTTGATAGTACAGGAAAGATTTCTTCATCAAAGAGGCATAAAATTATAATAATTTAAAATTCAGATTCTCAGCTTTTGTTGTTATTTTTGGAATCAGGAACTGTAAAAGACAGGAACTAATTTTCTTCATTCCTTTTAAAACCATAATAGTCCAGTAAAATTAGTTAAAGTTTTACTGAAACATGGCCAAAATTCCCATCAAGCTGAAATTTTTATTTGTTTTTTACCTTCTTTACTCTGTCCACACAAAAGCTTTTAAGGGACCAGAATTTTTGATATTTCAAACTCATTTTGAAGCATGGTCATGCTCTTAAAGATTTTAACTGACTATGACCAACAAAAGATATATCAAGTGGCAGCTAAAGCTATATTATATTCACAAAGTATACAATCAATTCATATGGTTCTATCTTATTACGTTTTACAAAGTTAATGAATATACACAAACCTGCATCCATTCATCAAGTTCATCATAACCTTGTTGTCCAGTTTCATCATCTTCCTGTGAATAAGAACAGAAAAATTTGAAACAATGAAAATATTATCATATAAATATTATCTACATATTATCCAAGATCGAATATTGCAGTTACTGATTCTAACATTAAATAATTTTCTAGAATTTTCAAATTTTGGAAAATATACTTTACAAAATCATTTTTTTGTCAATATTTACAAACCTTTTTCTTCTTATTTTTGTTGACATCACCTTTAGATGGTGATTTTAAATTTGGATTTGATAGATTCCCTGTTGCCTTCTTTTCCTATGAATGAATGAATTTCTTTTTCAAAATACTCACTAGAGGTAGTATGGGAATTCGTTTTGTACTTATCTTAAATATTCTATAATAGGTCTGCTATTTAATGTGATTTTAATAAAGGTAAAATAAAAAAATGTGTCTTGCCCCACAACGAATAGCCACCAGTCATTTTCTTCTACAAAATACAGGGTGACTCAAAAGGAGCCCTTAATTTGATTTATTAGTTACCAAGTTATGACTTTTTTAGTGCAAAAAACACGTTGGCCTTTTTTAACATATTTCAAAGAATTATTTTTCAAAACTTTAGAATTTCTCCATTTTCTTCCTATTTTGACATTTCTAACCTTTATTACTGTACCATTGATTAAATAAGTTAAGTTAGTAAAATAAGTTAAAATGTTTGCCATTTTTGAATTAATTGCAAAAACTTAATACTTAATACTTTTTGATGCATTTTGCACTTTTTGTTTAACTTTGAAAGCTCATAACTTTTTAACTACTGGGCCAAACTTATTAGTTAGACTATCCTTTTCCTAAAAAAAGTGACTTTTGTTTCAATTAAGATTTATTTCAGCTCAAAGGAGCCGCCAAAAGTTTTTTTAGTCAACCAGTAAAATGCTTAATTAGTATAAAAAAAAATGTCTTACCCCTGGTTTGGAGCCAGTTTTTGTACCTTTTGCTGGTTTCTTCATAGTTTCTTTTTAATTAATTTTCACACTAAATCCAAAACAACAGTTAATATTTCCTATGAAATTCGACTAATTTATCAAAAAAAACATAAACAAGTTTGTAAAGTTTTATTGAAGAATTAAAAAGTAACAATCAGCAACAACAGTATAAACTAACATTTTGTTGCTATAATTTGAAAGAGTAATGATGTTACAGTATAGAAAAATATCATCAGGCCCAAAAAAGTCCCAGAAAGGTCCAGAGGAGTCTGGTGTTTGACCAGATGTATGAATGTAGGTGTACAGTTAGGAGTATTTGCCGTATACTTTGAAATCAGCATATTTGTCAAATTTGACGTATACAGCAAATTATTTTTACGTCGAAAACAGTTTGACAACCGTGTTCACAATTTAAGAATTGTCGTTCACTAGATATTTTTTGTTTTCAACGAAGTTCAATACAATACAAAACTTTTTAATGAAAAAAATAAATGACCCATTGCCAAAATTTACAATAGAATAATGTTCAAATTGACGTATACATAAAAACACATGTGGCGAATTTGTAGTATATGGTATTTCAACAAAAAAGAAAAGTCCAACATTTGCCATATAGTAGGTATACGACAAATTTGATTTCAAAGTATACAGTGTTTGAATACTCCTGACTGTGTATATATGTGTGCTAAATCTAAAGATTCCCAAGCTTGAATGCTGGTGGTTGCTAGATTGATAAATGTAGTAGATTTGAACCCCCTAAAACTCAGGGACCATGGTAGGGGAAAGCGTACAGGAGTTCAGAATCCCGATATACCGATCTATTTTCCTAAAGAATACCGATATACCGATCATCTTTCAATCAAATATCGATACTGATCGATATTTTTATGACAACGATAAAACTATGCCAAAAATTTTGAAAATTGACCCTTTGAGATTGGCTAAAACAAGGTAGTATTATTTTGGTAGCATTCATTTGTAGCCTGACGATGGACATAGTCCGAAAAGCTTTGCTTTAAATAAATATATTGTTTTTATGAATTTTAAATTCTCTCGTTTTTTATATATAATGACATGGCATAATATTGATACAAGAACATTTTCATTTAATTGAAAATTAACTCCTCATGTTCAAATTGCTCGGAAACGGCAACTTTTTACATTCGAGCAAAATAAACAGTATAAGGAAAGATTTTCTAAAGGACAAAGATTCCACAATAAAAACATAAAGTTAAAGGAAAGTGAATTTACCAGAAGGGACATTTGAAGTTTTACCTGCATTCTGCTGGCCATCTACTGTACTTGTAATTGTAATATTTTTCTCTTAGCTTCCAACTGGTCAGGAATGTGTAAAGCATTATCAAAAGATGAGGAGAGTTACAGTTTTCTCACATGATGAGCTTTTGTTTAAGATGGCATCCATTCCTGATGCTTTGGAATTGGATTTAGCCAAGAAGCTTTATGACTGTATGAGAGATGTTGTTGATGAAGAAATTGATGCACGTCATAGAATAAGCCGATTGGTATGTTAGTTTGCCTCACTTATTTACCTTTAGTGTTACAATTCAATTGATGCAACAAAATAATTTGAATCATGTTAAAAAAGCATTCGATTTTCTTTCTTTCCATTAATCTAATAAAAAAAAAAAGATCTGCTGACTAATCTGCTGGCTTCATTCTATATTGTTCTTGTTTGGCTGCCATACAAAAGAAGTAAACAAGACTTTTGTGTGATTTCTCCTTTGATGAAAAAACTCTGGGCCAAACCTAAAAAGTTATACCTCAAAAGTAAAGTTAAGACTATCCTCTTTCTAAATAAAGTGACTTGGGTTTCAATCTTAATTTTTTTTTAGCCCCAAGAAGTCAGCAAACGTGCAGTTTTTGCAGTTTTTCTTGAGTCGCGTGGTATAACTTAGTTTAGTTAAATTTATTTTTGTTTTTCATTCTCAGGGTATTATCGATAAACAAAGAGAACCTTATGAATTGATTAGTGACGATGAAAGACAGTGCGATTACTGTAAAACAACTATTTTCCTTTCTGGTGTTGCATGCGCATGTGACAAAAGTAAGTATAGTTTTTTTAAAGTCGTTTATCATTTGGCTAAAAAGACTTTCCCTTCCCTTTGAAAATTTTCTCAAAAAAATTCCCCCTTATTGAAAAATGATCAGCGTACAAGTATTTTCACACAAACCCTCTCCCTTTGTCTGTACCTACCTACAGTTCATGGCACATGTTAGTTTGAGAACTGATTCAGAAAGAAATGTGAAAATATTGACGTTCAATAATGACAAGTACACCAAACGAGGACGACCTGTAAAGTCTCTTCTTGACCAGGTTACTGGGGACTGCAAAATGGCTGTAAAGAAAATTTTGATTATTTAGTGTGTTGATTAGCATTTGACTTAAGGCTTAACCCTAGGTTCTACTTTACCTAGAAATAGGAGTAGTAAATTTTATATATACTATGTGCAACCTCATTTTGTTTATGCTATTTTTTAACGTGGCAATAAAGAGTAAAGTACAAAACCAATGGTTTTAGAATGTTGTTTTTTAATCTCTGATAACCTTAGTTGCTTTTATTTTTCAGAGAGATTGACATGCTTAGCTCATTGGAATAAACCTTGTGGATGTTCAAGCAGCAAGAAATATATCAGGTACCAAGAGCAATAGTTTTTTTTCTTCTTGCAAACATTCACCTTAACTATGATATGCTACAGCTCACATTTTTTTTTCAAATCAGACAAAAATTGAGGATTTTAGAGCTATTTGCAATTTTCTGATTTTTAGGAAATTTTGACCTTTTTTTTACCCTAAAGCTAGAAGTTACTTTTGCTCAGGCGATTTACGGCATGCAGCAGTTTACCGCAAGAAATGCACACTGTTAGCACGCATCTGAGCATACTAATTCATGGCTTAAAGCGTGTTTGGATGTAGAAAATGGAAAAACCTGTGGCGAGTTGATATTTCAAGCACACAAAAAAAGTCAATTAAAATCTAATTAAAACTTGAATATCTTTTGAACCGCAAATCAAATCATGATCAAATTTTCACCATGTTACAATGGCTTAAAACCACCCAAAAAACACTTACTGTCACACAAGGGCAATTTTTGAAACCCTGTAAACTTTGAAGTGATACACCTAAATTCTTGAAATTTGAAAGTATTTGAAACTATTCAGAAGTTTGTAGGAAAAAGCCAGAATCGCAGCATTAAATTGAGGAAAAAGCCTAAAATTGGTTGATTTGGAACTTCTTTGGTACTTTGAAGCTTTGAAATCTCTACACCAAGAAATAATTTGACCTTGAAAGTTGTTTTCTACAATAAAATCAAAATAATTTGTTCTAAAAGTCCAAGCAGTACCCACTATTTGTGATTTAAAAATGGTAAAACTCTGTTTTAGTCTTAAAATTGCATAACCTGCATTTTTTGAACCAGAATATCTCTGAATTGGCTAGGAATTAGAAAAATAAGTTTGTGTGTATTGATTTTCTTCTGAGAACACTTTAGGAAAATCAAAATGATTTGGCTTTTTGATTTGCCTAAGTCTGCCATTTTAGATTTCAAAATCGAAGGAAACTAAATTCTATGGCCGAAACTGCCAATTTTAAATTTGCAAGAAAAGACTGCATAATTATCATGAATGTGGTTCGTCTTTAAAGACATTGGGACATTAGAAGGGATTTCCTTACCACAACCAATATGTTTAAGTATCACATACATTTCTACATTACTTTAGAGGAAGAAACTTTCGCGGAAGAAACTTTCGCGAGTTCGCGTTTTTTCGGAAAAATCGCGAAAGTAAGTTGCGCGAAAAAATACTAAACGTCTTGATTCGCGAAAGTTAATTCCCGCGAAATATGTCATTTTCCCCCGAAACGTTACTAAAACGCTATTTTCGGTGAGATTTACACTACAAGAACATAACAAGATTTGATGAAGGGTGTTTACTTCAAATATCGTAAGTTATTAAAGATAAAGAGGGATAAAAAGTGTCCCAATCATGATAAATAGATTTTCGAATTGCCTTTTTCGCGAAAGTTAATTCTCGTAAAACCCAGTCAAATGGGCCATTCGCGAAAGTTAATTCTCGCAAAATATAGTCAAATGGTCCATTTGCGAAAGTAAAACCCCAAAGTTTCGCGATTTTTTGGCCTCGCGAAAGTTTCTTCCCCGAAAGTTTTTTTCTTTAAAGTACCTTAGGAATATCCTTACCATAATGAAAATGTTTAAATGTCGTACCAGTGGCTGGCTTGCCAACTAGTATTATAATCTTGTCACTATATTTGCTTTCAGGTTTCGTTATACTTTGAGGGAGCTTCCAAAGATCCTTGCTGATCTCAAAAAACGTGCTGACTCATTCGACAACTGGGAATTAGAAGTTCACAAGGCTTTATCAAAAACTGACGCAGACAAAATTGGTAAGTTTATTTAATTTTGTATTACTTTTTATTTTTATGGTCAAATTTTGAAATAGATTAAAACTAAAAAGACCACTGCAGTCTTTCAAAAATTCTCATTGTTTTGGCATTTAGCGTTAGCAGGTAATTCTAATTGAAATGAATTATTATATCTGACTTTTTTTAACAAAATATTTAAGAGAAAGTTGATGTTGCAAGTGCTTTCACCTATCTTAATTTTTTAACATTTATAATTCAATTTTTTCATAGAATTCACAGCATTGAAAGACTACATTACTGAAGCAGAGGAAAGCCAGTTTCCAGAATGTGAACTGTTGGACCAGTTGCGTGTTTATGTCAGCGAAGCAGAACAGTGCTCACAAGTTGCAAGTCAATTACTCACCAAGAAACATAAAACAAGGTCAATATAATAACTTGCAATAACAGATTTTAGCTTTACATTGTTTTTAGAGTAGTCCATCTTTCTTTGTAGCTCTTGTATGATTGAGTTAACTGATATTTTATTAGGTTTTAAACATGTGTTTTGATTTTGAAAGGGAGAAAACATTTTAAGGTACTCAAAATTTCTGTATAACACTTGAAGATTCTTTGTATTCGCTTGCGAAGTGTTACTTAATAATCTAAAATTATCTTCTTTACAGGAAAACTTCTACCACACCTGCACCATCATCACCGCGTCTCACATTGAACGAGTTGAGGGATTTTGTTAATCAAATTGACAGTTTACCATGTGTCATAAAAGAGGCTGCAGCTATTGACAAACTTATGGCTCAAGTAGAAAGCTTCAGATATGATGCAAAACTTGTTCTCAACTCTGATGATTATAATGAAAAGAAAGTGTTGGAATTGCTGGAACATGCAGATGTAATGGATATTGATTTGCCTGAAATAAATGACCTACGTTTGGTAAGATTGATTATACTTTTGCTGTTTTACGTGTTACGACCACAAATCATACACTCAAACTGAAGTACCTTTTGCTGACCTCTCAATCTTTATTTTGTTCTGATTCTTTTTGCAACTTAGCAGTATTAAATTTATTGAGATGTATGATTGGATATAACTATTTAATGAAACTACTCCAAATTTGCTTTATTCATCTTTTCTGATCCAGGACTTAAAAGCTTCAAAATGGTTGGAAAGTATTGATGAAATCCTAAATCAAGAAGAACCCATCTCTTTAGATGTTATTCGAAGTTGTGTTGATCAAGGCATAGGCTTAAGAAAAAAGCAAGGTAAGATTACTAGATTACTCGCATTATCTACAGATAAGGCGAAACAAAATTAATTTATTGTTCTACAGGCAGATAGTCAGATATAAAGGGGTCGGTCGGTCGGTAAAATAAAAATATTTTTATTCATATTTAAGGGTCGATAAGGCACTGGAAATCATTTCCAACATTATTTTGATTAAAGTGATATATTTTTTTCCTCTTTGATAAATGTTCTCAGCGCTGAGATGCCTTTTTAGGTTGGTGTCTGTCTGATAAATGTTGTATGGATTTCATTAATACTTTAATGCTTAAATATACAAAGTTTTAATTTCAATAAGGAATAAATTTTCTGACTATTTAACTATCTAAAAATCCTAGTTTTATGGTAACAGGGAAAATTTAATGTTATTATTTTTTCGTTTTTAGCAAAATCAGGGTCGGTCGGGCCTTTAAATTTGTCTCACCTATTTCACTGACCGCAGAGGGTCTGTTCCCACTCGCAATATTCACTTTGAGATCTTTCAACCTAAATACAGCGCTACTTGATGCTAACTAAAACCTGAGCAAACCAAAATAAGACTTCTCCTCCAATACTTATTATGGGAAATTTAGAGCAAAACAGACAATAACTAGAGAGTTTGCTAACACATGATAAACGTGAGTTATACTCTGGGTACATAGTATGGCATATAGAACTTTCAGAGAAAGAGCAGGGGATCGAATCAAGAACATCTGTTATGTAGTACTGAAGCCTAGACACTGGGTCATTACTCCTTAAATTATATTCTGATGTTAGCTTTAGCTCTACCTGTGAACGGGTAATATTCGGGTTGATTCTGTAATTGTTATACTTCTGATATTATTTTAGCCTCAGAGAAACCATTATCAAGATTGAAGGAATTGTTGTATGCTGCTGACCGCTGGGAAGAGAAAGCTAAGCTCTGTCTTCAAGCTAAGTAAGGAAGCTAAGCCCAGGCCCTTGTTTAATAAATCAAGTTTTAAAATTCTTAATACATCCAAAATAAAGCATACCTGAAATTTGATAATGTAGTTCTTCATTACGTTTTTGCCTTAACAAAAACAATATAAAACATTGATGGTTATAACTGTAAGTAGGGGTCATGAACAACAGTTAGAAAATTGTGGTAACTGTTGAAATGGATTTTTTGGGTACTGACTGAAATTAAAAAGTATGATGGTGTCAGGTATCAACTGCTTACCGCCTTGATATTGAAGATAAGAATCTACATCTAGCAACATCAAATCCCAAATAGAGGAACACAATCACCACAAACATCACATTCCCTTTTTTTACCTTAGGCCAAGACATATGGTTGGAACACTGGAGGTCATTGTTCAAGAAGCCTCAAAAGTGAAGATCATTTTACCCAACGTCAGCGCTTTGAAAGATGCCCTCTTCAAAGCAAAAGATTGGACAAGCAAAGTGGAACGCGTTCATGTATGTATTTTATGTGCAAAGCACAAGAGGTTCAATACTAACAATTAAATTAGAAAATATAAAATGCCATGCAAAAAATGGCTTTCAAAACCCTTACATTTTGACGAACTAGTTTAGAAGCTTTAGACAGGATTTTGATGTTTTGTACTTGAACAAGAATTATTACCTATGTGATTTTCAGAACGATTCTTACTACCCTTACTACGATATTCTTGAAGCATTGGTTATCAAAGGACGCCCGGTACCTGTTCGTCTGGAGCAGCTCCCTCAAATGGAATCACAAGTAGCGGCCGCACGAGCATGGAAAGATCGTACGTCTAGAACGTTTGTCAAGAAAGCTTCCAATAAACAACTCATGGAGGTAAACACTGAGATTAATTCACTTAAATCCGAAATAGAGCTTGGTCTATTTAAAGCCTATATGTTAATATATTGACGGACTGTTTTAGTGACTTCATTCTCTGGTGTTCAATTAAATTGTTGTCTTATTTAAGAGAAATAAACCAGCTGTGCTGGAAAGTCAGCCCAAATTGCTTAGTAGGCTTAAAAAGATATCTTGTCGAAAACCGAGTCGAGTCGATTAATAGGCCAAAAGCAATCAAAAGTGACGGTATCCCCTTCAGTGGGAGTCAGATTTAAAGGCTAAGTTTTCAAAGAAAATATTGGCCTCTATCAATATGGGGCAATGACCCGTCTTTTGGTCATAACTCCTGACCAGGAAAAAGAGCTTTCCAACGAAACCAAAGTTGATACCTTAATCATTTGTCCTGACCGAGGAATGGCCTTTATAAGAATTTTTTATAAATTTTGTGGGCTTTCTCACAAAAGTTCCAGCGTGGTAAGTGTTAATGATAAATGACACAACTAGCCCACACTACCTGTTTTTTATTATTTTATTATTCTGTCACTTGTAATTTGTATTTGCTTCCCCGTTCAGGTATAAGTTAACCCTGCCTTTGCCTAAATCGACCCCAGTGCGTGATTCTTCATAAAGTTCCTATTTTAAACAAACCGCAATAACTTTTGAACAAGACAGCTTTTGAGAAAAAGTTATTTTTGGAAGAATTTCCCTATTCCCCTACGGTGTTCACTTTATTTTGTTGGCCCAGCGCTTAGCGTACCTTTCAAGTGTAAAGTCTAGTTATCGCGGCTGACCAATTATTCCAATTTTCTTTAGGCCCAGCGCTAAGCGTGTACGGGGCTTTCATTAGCACTGCGCCCGGTGTTAGGGGAATGGTAGACGGTGTTCACTTCATTTTGTTGGCCCAGCGCTTAGCGTACCTTCCAAGTCTTTTTCTGATTTGATCTCACTAGCCCGCGTGCATGCAGCGCTTCATTTGTTTTGGGATTACAGGCTATTGCCAACGCTCCCTTTTAAGTCTTAAGGAGATAAAAATTAGATATAACTTCTTATCGTAATCATAGTAAATTTTAACTCCTTAATACTTTAACGGTGTTTCCTGTTTATTTGGCTTTTGGAAATATTATTCAAGATGGCTACCAAAGCGAGCGTTTGCGTTTTCTTAGTTTCTTAGTGTTCATCTTTTGCAAGTTTAATTTGAGAAATCAAAACTAGGTTTGTATCAAGATATAGGACATTTTGATTTTAGGTCATTTGCTTAATAAGTTTTCATTGAATTTTATGAGCTTTTTGGATCTACCCTAAATTAACTATAAATTAACCTTTGTATGTTCGTCCGTCCGTCCGTTCGTTATGAGCTTTTCTCGGGATTGGTTCATTCAATTTTTTCGATATTTTGCACAAAAATGCATGACCATAAACCCTCGAATGTGACGGAAAAATTCGCGAGCCTGAAAAAGAGGTTTTAGGGGATTTTTCGAAATTGGTTTATTATTTTTTTCTGATTTTTTTGTACAAAGATGGTCATCTGGATACTCTAACATATAATGGAACCCGATTAAAACGAAAAAAAGTTTTGCGGCCGATTTTAACCAAAAACAGCCTGAAAAAGAGGTTTTTGGGAATTTTTCGAAATTGGTTTATTATTTTTTTCTGATTTTTTGTACAAAGATGGTCATCTGGAAACGGTAACATATGATGGAACCCGATTAAAACGAAAAAAAGTTTTGCGGCCGATTTTAGCCAAAAACAGCCTGAAAAAGAGGTTTTTGGGGATTTTTCGAAATTGGTTCATTAGTTTTTTCTGATTTTTTGCACATAAAGGTCATCTGGAAACAGTAACATATGATGGAACTCTATTTTTGAAGAAGATTTTTTGCAGACGATTTTTGCCAAAAACGGCCTGAAAAAGAGCTTTTTGGGGATTTTCGAAATTGGTTCATTAGTTTTTTCTTATCTTTGGTATGAGTATCATCGTGGGTAAAAAAAGGTTAAACACTTTATTCGTGAAAAAATTCTTTCCGACGTAAAATGACCTTAAAAATAACCCTTTTATGAGTGAGACAGGGGTGTTTAAAGATATCACTTAATATTTGAGACAGGGGTGTTTTTTTCAAGGTATTGATTTGAGACAGAGGTATAGTTTTTAAGGATGTTGACTATCTGAGACAGGGCTGTTTTAGTTTTTCAAAGATACGCACATTCATCAGACAGACAAAGGTGCCCTTTCCCTGGTATAATGGCTGTAATTCGCCTATTAATTGACCTGTGTTCATTCATTCATTCGTTCATTCTTATGGGCTTAAGGGTTAATTTCATTTTATAACCAGGTAGGTCCATCAAAGTATCACTTGTTATACGAAACATTCTTTGCTGCAACAAAATTTAAACTGGTTTTGAACATTATTATATGACAAAATGTTACTGGAATTTAATAAAATATACTAGACTAGAGTACAGTTCATGTGTAAATATGAAGATGGATGAAGTTATGTTTTTGGATTTTATCAAGCATAAGTGGAAAGAAACTTTTTTGGAATTTAATTTGATGATTCAGTGTTTCAAAATCGATTTTGCAAGTTATTGGTTTGTGCAATAATTTATGGGCTAATTTTACCTTTTTTTACTTTTCTGTGTTTTGCAGAATTCAATTTTACACCCAAATTCAAAAGTGAAAATTACTTCTGCTTAAACTCCTTAGGCGAGACCAATTTAATTAGTTGATTTAACTTCTTTATTGGGCTTTTATTTATTTGTTAATGATATTGTTTACATGTATTATAGTCAGGAAGCTCGATGTCTTAAAAAAATGGAGAACTAAGCAAAGTTTGAGGGTAAAATGTCATCTATGGTAATAATTTTAGAGCCTAAAATGCTACTGGCTTTAGTTTTTTGCTGAATCAGCATTTTTAAGCAACTGTAAACGACTTTATATCTCCTGATCTTCAGTGTGGAGGAGTGAATATATTTGGATATAATTTTTTTTTTATACATTTTTTGTCTCGGTGCGCTCCTATATGAATTTAAAAAATCGTTATCTGACATATTTTTTGGCTTTTGCCTGCAAAACATAAAGATTGAAACTATGTATTAGCTAAGTTCGATCAATCAATCAGCAATATCTACAGTAGGCGAAATTTTCGACTTTAATTCGTTTTGTTTAATATTTCAACATTTTTAACAGATGTGACGTCAACTTCTTTCTGCCTTTATTAAGTTTCTATGCTGGGCCTTCACGCCCTCTTGGATTCTTGTTTCTGTTTAATATACACTCCAGATTTTAGCACATTATGTTACCATTCTCTAACTGAAAACTTTTTAAAAGCAGTTAAAATTTTCATTTTCGGTTCATAACTATTTTGATTTTTGACTGAAATTTATCTTTTCAGCTTCTTCAACCTCGTAAAGATATTGGTAAGTTCGAAAAGAAGCCCAAGAAAAAGAAAAGTATTGAAAAGCCTGTCAAAAGCACCCCTGATTCGAAAACCACCAAGAAAGACAAAACATCATCCACCTCGAATTCAAAGAAAGACGAAAAGTCTTTCCAAAAAGATGGAAAATCAAAATCGAAAGTGAAAGACAAAGAAGAGGTCATAGAATCTCCTTCTGTGAGAGCTGACGAAGACAAAATGAAAGATGAAGACAAGAAGCCTATAGGACTACCTGTTGAAACGTTAAATGTGGACGATTACCAGGCGCCTGACCCTTTAACGGTAGCTAAAAATTTGAAAGATGACGAAGTTATAGAATTGGCCGCCATGAAAGAATTGCGCGAGAAAAATAAACAAAAACTAGCTGATGAAAATATCGAAGGCCCTTATTGTTTGTGTAGGAAAGGCATTGATGGGTTTATGATACGTTGTAATTTATGTTTTAACTGGTATCATACTTCGTGTATATGCCCTCCTAAAACGGTGCACGGGAAACCGATAGGGAAGGGTTATAATTCATGGACAGCTACACGTGATGTACATTACCTGTGTACACAATGTTGTCGGTCGAGAAGACCGCGACTGGACAATATTTTGCAACTGTTGATGTCTCTGCAGAAGTTACCTGTGCGTGTCCCTGAAGGGGAAGCATTGCAGTTTTTAACGGAACGCGCCATGAATTGGCAAGATCGGGCGAAGCAAGCGCTCTCGAATCCAGAAATTACTCGTATCGTTAATGAGGCTAAATTACAAGTTGAGAAAATCTTGATTGAAAAACAATTACTTTCGTCGACGAACACGAACCACAACGGAACTCAAATGAACATTTTGTTTTATCAAAGGCTGTTACAAGTGAAGAAAGTTCACGTTGAGAAACCCGTTGTTGCAGAAAAAGAAGAAGAACAACAACAAACAGGAAATACGAGCGAACAGAAAACGAAAGAACCGGAGAAACCGTTACTTGAGAACGTCACCACCAAAGATGACGATACAACAACTAAAGATGAAAACGTACCAAAACCTACTACAGAAGTGCCTGTAGAAATGGCTTCATTAGCGGGATCAGCGATACCAGTTTCGAATGCAACCTCTGATAAAGACATTATTATGAAAAGTCCATCAAAATCTGAATCTACATCAGCTTTGGCTACACCAACAACGCCGTCTTTATCATCCAACAATAAACCAGTAGAGTCAACGACAACCGGTGGCGACAATGACCTCGAATGCACAGAAGAGATGAGCACAGGTAGCCCAGTTTCCTCGTCAAAAACACCCAGTTTATCAGACCCTAACGTTGTCCGCATACAAAGCGCTAGTTCATCCAGAGCTCAAAGTCCAATTGACGTTTGCACGCCCTTAGAGAATATAGTAACGCCACAACCTGCCACCCCTACAGTAATTTCTACTCCGCCCATCTTGACAATGAATCAATTAGAAACTGACGATCTTGACCATCTGGAGAATTTGATGTTCGAAGGTGAATTGTTAGAGGTGGGCTTGGATGAAGTACAACAGATTTGGGCTATTTTGCAGATTCAACGACCAATGCTTAAAGAAATGTGTAACGTGATGGTAAGAGTTCTTTTGTGTGTGTTTTAAATTAAATTGCTGTTTACGGACGTGGCAATGTAATCTTCTTGGTATTCCCTCGTCTTGTAGCTATTTTCAAATTAGATCACGATAACAAAGATTTCGGACAAGAGTTATTTTCAATGATAGTTCCTGATATCCACAAGGCCAAGCCTAAAATAAATTTCGTTTCCGCGTTACCGGCCGGGTGAGAATTTCTTTTTGGTCACCCGGCTGAAAAGAAATAATGAACTTTAGAATGGGTATAAGAATTTCTGAAATTTTAAAAATGAAAACAAACAAACATCTTAACAAAAAAATTGTCGTTTTTGAACTTAAACGTGAACTAATCACGCACATCCTAGAAAAAAAAATAAAAAATGATTTTTTCCAGCCTCCCGCATAAGTTTTTTTTTCGTCACCCGGTAACGCGGAAACGAAGAATTTTTTAGGTTTGGCCTAATTTCAAATAATGTGTCTCCGTGTTCCCTTTAAGAACGCTGATTATCGCCGTAAACTTGTCAAAGAACGTAAAAAGCAACGCAAGCGTAAACTCGAAGAAGCCAAGGCGGCACAACAAGCGGCTGTAATTGCCGCCAAACAAGCCTCTATGGCTGCACTCTCAACAACAAACGCTTCAACAACTTCTGCAGCTGTCAAAACACAGAATATTCCTCATAAGAAGATCAAAGTGGAAGAGGTCTGTCCTAATTTACTAGTTTTTTTATCCGGAAATGATATGCCATTAGTTGAAATCATAACTAAAGCAAGAGCTTATTGGAACTCTTTATGTGAAATCAAGACTCTTCAAAATGCTCAAATCCTATCTTTTCACGATACTGTTTTACAAGCTGAGCTGAGCTTATGATAGCCAGAGCTCTTTGGAAATTTTTATTGAATTTAGAATTGTATGATATCAATTCTCTTTGGTTATTTATTGCGTGTTTGTTCTTCTGAGCTTGGTTTATACTATTTTTATTTAAGTTTGACAAATTAAATGGGGGATGTATGTATTATGATTGGCAAGAGTTTACCCGAGTTACTATATTCTTTCAGCGTTATTATTAGAGTTTTTATTCACATTGTGTCTCTCTTTATTGCGCAGGTGAAGATAAAGGAAGAACCAATGGACGAAATGAAACCTGCGGATGAAACAACAGACGGTACAAACCTTGACGAAAGTCAAGACGAAGACGATTGTTCAGCCAGACCCTGCAAGAAGCCTCTTGGTAAGATAATTGATCAGTTGTTGAACTCGTATCTGCTTGATGAAGTTTTAAAACTGCATAATGTAACCATATGTAATTTTCATCGAATGAAAGTTCGGACTTAAGTTTTCTTTTAGTGATCAGTTTTTCATTAACTGGATCGCTTTATTCTTTTTGTCCATACATTAATTTTTTTGTTCTAACAGACATGGAATTGTGCTTACTCCGTGAGCAATCCCATCACTTTCAGACCAACAAGACTTATGATGCGTGTTCTCTTTTATGATTATCTGATTGGCTTTTCTGCTTATTACCTGGAATTAGTCTAACTTCGAAAGGGTTCTTTGTAGCTGTTGGTAATTCTAATCGAATGAAACTTCGGACTTGGGTTTATTTTAGTGATCAGTTTTTCATTAATTGGATCGCTTTCTCTTTTTGTCCACACATTGAACCTTTTGTTCTGACAGACATGGAATTGTTCTTATTCGGTGAGCAATCCCATCACTTTCAGATCAACAAGACTACTATGATGCTTGTTCGCTTTTACGATTATCTGATGGGCTTTTCTGCTTATTGCATTTTCATTAAAAGCATATCTGTGTAAAAAAAGACCTGATGGAGAATTGTTTATTTTTTCCTCATCGTATCACTTCGAAAGGGTTCTCTTTAGCCGTTGGCGTTGCTAATTTTCATCGAGTTAAACATCGGACTTGAGCTTTCTTTAGTGATAGGTATTTCAATGACTTAGTCGCTGTATTCTTTTTGTCCATACATAAATTATTTGTTCTGACAGACATGGAATTGTTCTTACTCCGTGAGCAATCCCATCACTTTCAGATCAACAAAACTACTATGATGCTTGTTCGCTTTTATGATTATCTGATGGCCTTTTCTGCTGGTTACATTTTTTTATAAAAAAAGACCCGATGGAAAATAGTCCCGCTGATGAGGTCGAAAAACGTTTTTTCTGATATCTAATTTTTTATGGAAACTCTCGAATTACTGTGTGTAAAATACAAAATCGAAAAGTTTCCACGATTTTAGCGTGCAAGTGTCGAGAAAATATATCTAGAAGTTAATTTTATCGAGTTTATCTGGTATTATCGATTTCAATGAATAAGACAGTTTCTGAGGTATGATATTTCATTTTTTGTACCACCAGTTGCTTCTTTTATGAAAATCTATCAAAAAATCTAACCCTCTATTGCAAAACTGTTTGTATTTTTTATTATTTTGATAGATTTTCACAAAAGAAGCAACAGGCAATACAAAAAATGAAATATCATACCTCAGAAACTATCTCATTGAAATCGATAATACACGATTGAACTCGATAATATGAACTTTTAGATCGATTTGCTCGACAATGGTACGCTAAAATCGTGGAAACTTTTCGATTTTGTATTCCACACACGGTAATTCGCGAGTTTCCATCAAAAATAATTACATATAATTGATGTATCACGAAAATCGTTTTCTAGCCACTTTTTTACGACCTTAGCAGCGAGACTAAAATTGGTGGTTTTGTTTCTTCGGAAGGCTTCCTTTGTAGCCGTTGGTAATTTTTAATGGAATGAAACTTCGGACTCAAGTCTTCTTTTAGTGATTAGTTTTTCAATGGCTTTTTTATCACTTCTAATTAAGATTCAAGATTTGCTTTTTGGACCTACCCGGAGGTCCTATAAATTAACCGTTGTTCGTTCGTTCGTTCGTCTGTTCGTCCGTCTGTTATGAAGTTTTCTCGAGATTGGTTCATTAGTTATTTCTGATTTTTGGCACAAAGACGCAAAGTGATAAAGCCCAAAATGTGACGGAGCCCGATTTTCAAAAAAAAATCTCATTCGGCATATTTTGGTCCAAAATGGCCT